>OU898283.1:1062301-1233460 GCA_918026665.1 Diabrotica balteata | reverse complement strand
TTTTGATATCCATGTTATTATATTAGACAACCATCAATATATCCCATCATTTTATTCAGTATTAGGCAACCATGTAAACATTTATTCCAATCTAGTGAATAGGGATATTTTGATGTTCAATTTAGGGAGGACAAAAATTATCACCTGGCAACCCTGGCAGTGTGTCAATGAGCCCCGAAGCACTGAATAATAAACAATCAGAAGGGCCACTCTCAGATGCCGCCTTTGAAGTTTTTCAGCACGCGCGCCATGTTTTAGGAGGACACAAACATATGATTTGTGAGGTTATGCAATTGTTTACATTTATGTTTAATTATATTATATTTATGTTATTATATTTAAAACTGTTAATATAATTGTATAGTATGTCTATGATTGCCGTAAGTAAAATAAACCTGGTTTTTTTTCCAATGCACACCACATAAACAACACTGGTTCCCTTTAAAATCCTCGTAAAACATGGCGGAACGTCTGCGCGAAGGAGATGCGCGTACTTAATTTTCCGTGGAGAGTGGGCATTCTGTTTGTTATTATTACTGTGCCGAAGCACTCTGAGAACGAAAAGATAGGGGGATTTGTTATCAAATAGAGAGAGATACTTATAATAGCAAGTTAAACCTTATTTTTGATATGCTGAATATCATGGGAGAACCATTATTATATTTTAATGTAAATTCTGGGGTTACTATCAATATTTTAAAAGATGGTTTACCGATCATGATACAGACAATTACAACATCACTAAACCATGACAAAAACCACTTACTTCCAAATCATATCCATGAGTTGCGCCAATTGTAGGCAACTTACAATTTAAAGTGTTGCTGAGAGTAGCAAGAGATCCAATATTTTCTTAAAATAACACATAAACCAAAATCAAATAAATCAATAACAATTTAATTAAAACGTTAATTATATTTAAATAATGTAAGAGATTTAAAATAGATACCTACCACACTCAAAATAAACTTATATAAAAAATGTCTCAATCATCTTGGTTCTTCCTTATACAGCGGTGAGTAATTCGAACACTTCTTCTTCTTCTAATGGCGCTACAACCCTTTGTGAGTCTTGACCTGCTTAACGATGTTTCTTCCATTCCGCCCTGTCGGACACTTTCCTTCGCCACTGCCTGATGTTCATGGTTTTAAGATCCCTCTTACGTCGTCTATCCATCTTTTACGGGACCTTTCTCTTGTTGTTTCCTTGGGGCTTCCATTTCTGGACTACTTTTACAGCTCGATAATCTGGCATTCTTTCTAGGTGACCAAGCCAGTTACATCTTTGTGACTTTACAAATCTAGCAATATCGGCGATCTGTATTAGTTCATCCAGTTCGTCGTTCATTTTAATTCTCCACGAACCATCGCTGCATTGGGTATGGTCCAAATATCTTCCTTAGTATATTGCGCTCAAATATTCTCAGATGATTTTCATCAGCGGTTGAGAGGGTCCACGTTTCATATCCATATGTGACCACTGGTCTAATTACTGTTTTGTAGATTCTAAGCTTAGACTCACGATTCAGTAACTTACTTTACATTAAGTCTTTGTATGCATAAAAGCACTTATTACCGCTAAGAATCCGTGCGTGTAATTCTTGATTGATGTTGTTGTCATTTATTATCATCGAGCAAAAAGACAAAAGAGGGAATGTAAAGGTAGTGGGGGCAAAAATATTGTTAGACAGGAAGTGCCATCCTCAGAGGCCAGAAGGCCAAGAGAATCTTTCCTTGTTTAAGAAATCAAATTTAGTTGGGTTATGTTATTGTTTGTCCCAACTGTCACATGCAATTTTATTTATATTCAAGTTTTTTAACAATTGTGTCACATTTTAGACTGTTATCGGTAATATTTAATTAAAACTTTCTCGTCTAAGACACATTCTGAAAACTATTTTATAGCTACTGTTAATAGGTATTGGAAAATTTAAATTTGGCACATTCGCATTTCCGGATATGTCCGCCATCAGAGGTACTTTTTTGGTCTCCTTTTCATAACGATTAGATTAGTGTTGTTGATAAGGCATCACCTTGTCTAACTCCATTTTCAATATCAAATGCGTGTGTCATACCTCCATCTATTCTCACTATAGCTTTGGAACCCTCCAGAGTCATTCGTATGAGTTTAAACAACTTATTGGGTATCCCTAACATAGATAGTCGCTTATCATCTTATTTTAAATACGAAGACTAGTGGCCAATTTAATAGATTTTCCCGTTTTTACAATGTGTGTAGAACAGTTCATAATTTAAAACTTTCAATATTTTTAATGCCCTTAGTAAGGCATAAGCTATAATTTTTTGAATTGATCTTGTAGATTATAGATTTCAATCAGTCATTTGGTCCCTTAGGTCATTCCACATTGAGGCCTAAAAAAGTCTTGTAGATCTTCCCTTACTATGACCTAATAGATCTTTTGTGTATATCACTCATTCATGTTTGGTCCCAAAGATCTAGGCTTCTAGGAAAGTACCCATTTAAGAGAGATATTTGATATCTGTTATCTGGTTTAGTTTTAAAAATACATGTTTTAGTTACTTATGACATTGGAGAATAGTTGACATTTAGTTTCAGATATGTTTCTCTGTATTTACTCCGAATCTGCCTGTCCAGTTGGCCGATGACCGGTTTCTGTAAAGATCATCTTCCAGGTATAAGTTCCAGTTAGAACATGACGCTAATTTAATTTTAATTTTTTCAGAACTCCGCCACAATTCTCCACTACTAGTATCGACAGCCAGCTGACATGTTCCAGTACTCCAGTAAAGCACTTGAAAAGGGTGCGCCAATGTACTCTTACAAGAAAGACAAATAATTCTAGCGGAAACGAAGATTTAGATGATTTGGATCAAAATACTGACTTTGATCCAGATTATGGTTAAATTAAAAATTTCTAATACGAATATATTGCTATCGATTGTGAATTTAAAGTTTTATAAGGAGGGTAATACTAATAGTGAATCACTGCATATGACGATTTTGTTCCACTGGTGTTTACAGCACAATTCAAGGGCTTTGTATATAGCACATGCTTCAGCAGAAAAGATGCTGGATTGATTATTTAAAATAAATGATTTTTTAATCTTCATTTTTGGTACAAAGTACTCACTGGTTGTACATGTTGGTGATTTTGACCCGTCTGTATAGATCACAATATGGTCTGAATAGCCACTTAAAATTTCTTTGTGAGTAGTGTAACAAAGCTCGTAACAAAGGGGAATTTATTAACTTGAGTTCGTTGCAAGTTATAATTGCCCTTGCAAGTGGTGAAGAGTTTTTTTAATGAAGTCTGTGGATGTTAAATCAGCTGTATTTAATTCATTAATTATTTCTGCATTATAAATATCACGATAGTGTTAGTTTAGGAAATATTTGCTTGCCAGATATTCTCTGCGCAATGAGAGTGGGTTTTCAGATGCTAGAACTAGGGTGGCTTCATTTGGAGTGCTTTTCATCAATCCTAACACAGTTCTTAGAACTTTAAATTGGATTCTATCAAGTTTACGTAAAATTGGTTATGCTAGCTGACCCATACACCAAACTTTTTTGCATCTGAGTGTAATAAGGGAAGGTAACCCCTTTTTGATTATAAAAGTGCTAAATTCGTAGAAAAAGAAATTTTGTACCTAAGAAATGATTACACCAAAATTAACTATATAACAATGTAATACCTCTCATAAAATATATATAAAATATAAATATATTAATAACAGTTACTTATATTTAAAATAATTTCCTCCACAAACAGTGCAATGAAGACTATTGTTATTTTTAGATGAATGTTCGTCCCTTTTTTCATTAGCTTCATCTTTAATTTGTCTAGTATATATTTCGTTTAGTATCCATCCTTCCAAATATTTCATGACGTCGTTAATAGGAAACTGACCACCATTGAAGAACATTTTGACTATTTTCTCAAAAATCCATATATACCTTTCAGATGGATCCACCGGTACCTCTACGTAGTACGGTTCGTAGTGATGCGGATTTCCAGTTCTGCGCCATGTAAAGTATTGCTGAAGAAGCCTTGATGATAGTCCTGCGAAATATTCCATTACAGCGTACATGATTTCTTGGTGCGCTGAATTTCCAAATGCGTTTCTAACTGCATCTTTGAAATATCTAAAAACAAGCTCTATGGCTCTTTCTACTAATTCCATTATCATACCTTGGACATCGGTTCCAAACTTGTTTATTAAGGTTAAGGCAAAACCAGCAAATACTTTAACATTAGGCAAAGACCAATTATTTAAAGAATAAGTATTTATCATAGAATTAGTATCACTTATTGATATGTTCGATTCTGAAGGCAAATTTGACAAAAAGGCACTTGCTTGTTTCTTATTCATACCTATAAATTCGTTCATATTGATTGTTTGGCCGTTTAATGTTATTTCTCCTGCGGTTGCGGAGAAACGAAGATCGTTTTCGTTCATTAACTTCCTATTTCTTGTAAGAGCGGCAAATACATCGTCTTTATTTGGAATATTCCGTATGGCCTTGATAACTTCCGCTCTACCTTTTACTAGATTACCATCGTTTTCTCGAATTGTTGTTTTTAGTAGCCGGTCAAAGGTTTTCCTAGAAAAGAAGAAATGTATTAGATACGAACTTGTACCATTTGTAAGGTTCCTTTATGCCTCAGCAAAACAAAAGATTGTTTCCAACGAATATCATAAAAAAATATAATTTTTTTTATCTGAAAATAAAGTCTTTTAAAACAATATTAATTATAAAAATTAATGGGAAAATCGCAGTAGTGGCTGTATACCATCGTTTAAAAAAACATACAGAAGTTAAAACACTTCACAATTATTGTATTTTGGTATAAAAACATGTAGTTAAAACTTTTTAAAAAGTGTCGTCAAAATTTATATAGTAGCATAACGTTTTCGATCTAATAAGATCATCCTCAGTGCCTTATGTAGTTGAAGCTAACAATAAAGTTGTGGCTGTGACATCCATTTATGGGTTTACATCATTCCAAACTTAAATTATGTTGTGACAAAACAAATTTTATAATTTTTAAAATAAAAAAAAAATTACATTAGTTTCGAAACACACCCATACCTCGTCATGTTCAGCTGTCTTCCTAAATTATATTCCTGTCACCTCAGTCAGTTGGTCTGTGTCATTTCAACTGACAAATACCACGTGTTAATAATCGAGCAGGGAGACATGTAGTCCCTAAAGTAATAAATTTTATCCAATGTCATCGACCTAGAGTCACAACATAATTTAAGTTTGGAATGATGTAAACCCATATATGGATGTCACAGCCCCAACTTTATTGTTAGCTTCATCTACATAAGGCACTGAGGATGATCTGATTTGATCGAAAACGTTAAGCTACTATATAAATTTTGACGACACTTTTAAAGTTTTAACTATATGTTTTTATACCAAAATACAACTGTGAAATGTTTTAACTTCTGTATATTGTCTTAATATTCATTATTTCTAATACACAAAGAAAATACTAGTGCTGCACAGAGGTGCAACTGTTGTACCAATCTCTATATTTCAAAGTGAGAGATTTTTAAAACGAAATTTCTTTTTTTTTATTTTTGTTGATTACCAACTCCAACTTCCAAAATCAATTAAAATGAAATAAGTAACCAAAATAACCTGTAATTTTTTGTCTTTCATCAAATGATAATACTCGTATTGTCACGTCAACTATCTCACAGAATTTGTAAGTTCATTGGAATTGTCTTGACACCTCACAATTTACAGTTAAAAATAGGATCAGTTGTCATTATGTTGCGTAACATTAATCAGCCTTGATCGTGTAATCGAACGACACTGACTGTGAAAAAGTTAATGAATAATGTCACTGAGACAGCGATCATCAAAGGAAAATATAAAGGAGGGAATAGCTTGATCCCGCGTATCTATGAAGACCTAAACGCAAAAGTTGAAAGAAAATAGCAAGTCCAACCCACTATAGGGTCAGTACAGTATCTACGAGCAATCAAGTGACAAAGGCAATAGGTTAATAAACCTAGCAAGATCACCTAAAATGGTGATTGCGATCACATACTTCGCTCGAAAAAATACACATAAATGCACCTGGAAATAACCAGACGGACTTAGATAGATCATGACAAATAGGGATATCGAGCCAGTGATGATGATGAGATAGTTAGAAGCTAGGTGACGAGCATGCAAGATACATTTATTTAAAAATACAAATTTTTAGATCATTTTTTGTAAATTTATTTCTACTAATTATGCAATCGTTATACACTGCAATCGCTTACGCAATAGTTATTAATACATGACGATTAATATTTTAGCATTTAAATTCGCCCTAAGTAAAATATCTAGCGCAAAGTAAAAACAAAAAAGTTCCGTACCTGTGTCTGTTAGATCTCAATGAGTCATGATAATCTTCTAAAACTCTACCCTGTGTTTCGTCTATTATTTGTCCAACCGTTCTGAAATTATAGACTGCATTGCCGAAGAATAATACTGAAGAAGCCAACTGCAATATCGTCAATGCGGACGGAGTCTGCCTGTGGTTTATCCACATATCGAAAACATCGTAGCTGGAGTTTATGATACCAATACCACTAATTCCTATGTTTGCCATACTAATTGCATTAACAGCTAAGCCAACACCCTGGAAATTAATACATAATATACAAGTAATGATCAACGTATACCAACAATACCGCTATAGGACAAACACGCTAAAGAAAACATAGTATAGTTCTATAACTTACTACTTAACTACTTGCCATCTTATTTCGCTTATGCCAGGGACAATAATGTCGAGTCTGTATATCTCTTAGAGATAATACAGGGTGTTTCAAAAAGGTGTGTCATAAATTAAATCACGTATTCCGGGGACAAAAATAAATTGATTGAATCCAACTTATCTTAGTACAAAAGTGTACACAAAAAAGTTACATCCCTTTGAAGTTACAAAATAAAAATTGTTTTTTGCATTATCTCCTAAATTACTTAACATTTTGTAATAAAAATGGATACGTTACTTTCTTGTTCTGAAAGCATTTTTCATAAAAAAAATCAAATGAATTTGTGGCATCATTATACATCATGTATGTAGCATCATTATATACAGGGTGGTGAATCGTCGAACGGGCCATAGGAAACTCAATGAGAAATTCTAAATTGTAGAATTCCTGCTTCCCTAATTATTTTACACCAAAAGTCATGGGAAACTATTTGTAAAGGACTCAAATATGTATCGAAAACAATTGTTAAAATTGTTCTATGACTTAAACGTATTCCAAAATTTTGCTAAAATATAATACATTTTCAGGCCACCCTAAAAGTCAGGCCAGACGCCGTGAAAAGAATGTGTATTACGTGTTGCGTTTTGTCATATTGACGTTTCTAATATTGACAATATTTAAATCAACTATATTATATTTATTCATGATTTAAATGGCCAAATTTTGTGATTTATTATTTAAAAGAAAAATAAGTTGATTAAAAAATGTAGGTACTCAGTTAAGGAGAAAGAGCAATAATAAAAATGTTTTATTCATGTTTTATTATAACATTTGTTATAGTTTTATGTTTAGAAATTATCATATATTATTATTAGGAATAAAGATCACAGTAACAGTATATTGGAATTCATTGAATTGTTGTATAACTTAACTTAACTGGAATTAAATTTTAGTGTATTAGAATATCTTACGTTACATAAAGATCCGGTAGTGACAGGAAAAGGTTCGCGCTATTGCCTGAATACAACATTATGCGATTTTTCGTCAACTGAGTACATTTCATTATATTGATCGATTTGTAAACAATATAATTTATTGTTCACAAGTAATATTGTTCACTAGTAATATTTAGTAAAATTCATTGTTTATAATTTAATCATAAAATAAAAAAAATTGACAATTCAAATTGTCAAACATCTGACATTATTATGATAAAACACAAACGTTATAATATTATTCTTGTATTACGTGTGGCCTAACTTTTAGGGGTGGTCTGAAAAATCTATTATATTTTTGCAAAATTTTGAAGTACATTTGATTCGTAGAACGGTTTTAACATTTGTTTTTAATTCAGAATTTAGTCCTCTACAAATAGTTTTTAATGACTTTTGATCTAAAATAATTAGGGAAGCAGCAATTCAACAATTTAAAATTTCCCATTGAGTTTCCTATGGTCCGTTTGACGATTCACCACCCGGTATAACCGATAATGATAGGTAATTTCGACGGTATTTAATTCTACATAATGGACCCAATTTTCAGGATTTTGAAATAATTAACGAAGAAGAGCAATTAGGAGGTACTGTATAGCTGCCTGCCACTTTCCACCCCTATGTATCCAGGGTGTCGTATGAGCCGACTCAGTATCGGACTTTGTGTTGACATGGGCGATGTGGCTGGTCACCTTTCACTATGAATGATGCACATTCGCATAAAGTCCGAGAGGTGTCTTGTTCTTATAAGTAATGCGGCTGACAATCCATCACTATAAAAAATAGATTTTTATATGGACCTTCTACTTTTTTTACAGGAGCCAAATGAGGTGCAAGAAAATTCAGACTGAAAATTCTGACCTTTCTTCTGGTTCAGGGAAGTTTACATTCCGGAAACTAAAGAACAATGCTCTGAAGATGAAAGATGCTCTAACGATGAAAGAGTAATCACTTCACCTAATGTCATATCGATACAAATTTTTAGTAGTTGGGCATACTCAAAATGAGGGTGATGCGATGCATGCCCTCATAAAAAAGAAAAAAAAACATACCTGAAGGGAAACTCGCTCTATATTCCATCGCAAATGCTATACCTAGCTTGGCTAAGAAAACTGGACTACAAAATGGCCGTATACTACAGAAGAAATAGCGCTCTGGTGCACTCTGAGACTGATGTATCGATATCTAGGAGAGATTAGCTCCATAGCATGGAATTGATCCACCCTGATGGCTTCAGTCGATCCTGATACTCCAGTTATTCGAGGCGAATCAATATAAAGGAAGGAGCAGTGTTACGACAGTTCCGAAAGGTTTATCTCACATATGCTCGATCGTGGTCGACAATTCGCTCAGTCTGGGTATCAGGCGACACTCAGGTTCAATCAGTCATCTCTAGGTATGCCGGGTTTTGTCGGGAGTGACCATCCATTGCTTAGCTTCTCAACAATATTAAACCTCGTACAAAAAAAAATTAATCAAAGGAGAGCAAGCAGAAGAAACGCAACCTTCTCCCGAAACTAGAGAATGACAAGTAGTAAGTGTCTGTACTAATATCAAACATTCTACTAGTAAAAGAATCATTTTAGTAATTATTATTATTATAAATCATTATTATTATTGGATAGGCCAATATAAAAACAGATACTCATAGTAGCTGATCCAGTTTGAAGAGGTACAGTTCCAGTAGTGGACTAACAGACCAGACCAGAAGAGGATTTGATATGATAATGAATAATAATACTTACCTGACCAATATTGACTCCACGAGTAATTAATTGAGACACAGCCATATTTGCTCCCGCTCCAACAAATCCCAAAGATCCTGCCACAATATTAATATAGATTCCTCGCGCTTCTGAGTTGAGAATACTCAAATTCTGCAATTAATAATTATTATTGAAATTTTAATATTATATCAAAATAGAAAAAATTTCGTTGATAATCATCAGAGATCATCGATCTTTTGCAAGTTATGTTTGTTGTATCGAGTAAAAAGGGTTGCCAGCTGTACAGTAACCAACAATTCAGTAGCATTATGAAATCAGGTATTAATATAAAACTATATAATAACGGTCATTCTGTTGGTAGGGTGGGGGGTTGTTGTCTCTATGGAAGATCGTTACTCCATCTCAATCTTTCCTCGAGTCCATCGCTTTGGATGACATATTTGTTTTTGCATTTTTCTGTTATTCTTTTTGGGTTTTTTGTTATTCTAGACTTTTGTTAATCGAATTGTTGCATGCTAAAAATGGAACCAATATAGTCAACAGTCTTCCTTAATCCTCCAGTTGTCGCGCCAATTCTCACAGAGTCGATGAGTTTTCTTACTCGATTTCTTATTAATACTTAGTTAACTTATTTTATCTCAATAGTTTCTTATTTTAACATGATTTAGCTTTCAATAGTTTGTACCAATTATTATATTTTCTTTTTGTCAAGTACCTTATTTGATATCTCGTACGTTGACGATCACTATAGCGAGAGTCCTTTTGCCTTCCGCCTTACAGAAAAACTGTTCAGCATGTCGGATGCCGCTCTATTTTTGAATGTTTCGAAATCATGACTGTTGTTTTCGATCCATTCGTATCCATCGGCATTTGATTTTATCCTCAAGTTTATTTGTAATAAGGAATAAGGAGTAAAGGAGTATACTTCTTCTCGCAATTTGTACTTCTTCTCTTACTATAAAGTGTTTAATTAAACGCTTTCTATCTTTAAATTTACATCAAATAGAAAATGCGTGTTAGATATCATCAAAATGTTTTACATGTTAAAATATATTTTCAGTTAAATATGGAATCCAGCGATCGTCTGTTTTAGATTTATTAGTCTAAAAAAATTGTTAATATAAAATGTTATTGTATATGATTCAGTTTTTAATTTCCTTCTGAATATGTCGCTACAAATATACTATCATTATAAATAAACTGAATGAAATTATAACACTAGCAGAAGAACGAAAGAAGGTTTTAGGTTGGGAATATCATGCACCGATCCTATATGTATGAGGCAAGTGCTAGAGAAACCATTAGTATAGAGCAAACCGGCATATCTATGTTTCATGGACCTTAAGAAGGCATTCGATCGGGTCAAATAAAAAGACGTTATCCATTTACTGTATGCAAGAGAGATACTTTTAAACAGTTTAGAGTTAATTTTAAAATAGGATCATCATTACTTACTTCGTCGTGAGTTATCTTATCAGCCAAACCAAACGCACTTCTAGTAATACTGTAAACACCAGCTACGGCTCCTACAGCCGCTGCACCAATAAGAACAGGAGGCATGATAACACTTGATACAGCACCAGCAAACATAAGAGTACCAGATCCTACGCCAGCAACCGTACTACTGATATCACCAACTTTTAGTACCGTGTTTATTACTGCACAGCTGGGAGTTTCGCGTCTTTCGAGTAGTACTCTGTCATTATCTACTTGGTATCTAAAAATTAAAGTAGAATTTAGTTAGAATAGGATATCTAACACAGATATAAAATCATATTTTCAGCGAATAGACAAAGATAATAATCATATTTCCCCTTGGTCTTCCCTCCACATTCCTCATGAACGCCATACGATTATTTCCGATCCAGCTTATACGTAAGAAGCCGCGGCAGGGTTGCCTTATTACATATTTGAATTAAAACATTGAATTGATTAAAAAAATTGACGATCAGTGGCGCGGTTATATTGCTATTCAACATACAGATTCGCATTTTTATTTGACGAAATTGTAACCTAATTTCCAAAAAAAAAAACAAGATAATTTTGGCAACATCGCCATTCGTCTTTATTTATTATGCTTTATGAAAGAACAACCCACTAACCCATGCAATACGCATGGCATACCAAACTATAGAACATCCCAGAGGTACTTTTCAGTGCGTCACAGTTTTTCGATTTCTTTCTCATGCATTAAGTTGAATATGACGGAGAAAACGGTAGTTCGGTGATTAAACAGAACTATATTGCAGCGTTAGAATAAGCTTACATACATAAGCGGTTCTTTCCTAACCTACGTTTGATTCGTTGATATTTAGATGCGCGCTTTCTCTAGCCAATCAAATACGCCTATTACTGACAGTTGACGTAACATTTCGTCCATGCTGGCCATTCTTTCGAAGTGTTCCAACAGCAAGTGACGGCTGTCGTTTAGGTCAGTATTTGCAAAGAATATAGACGCTATATAATATATTTATATTCTTTGGTATTTGTTTTGTATAATTTTATTTTGTAATTTGTTTTACATAGTATTGTGATTGTGGTTTTATTTGTATACCATTTCACACACAAAATTTCATTAGTTTTGTCAAATCTATAATCATATGCATTTTTCTTCATTAGCTTACTCTTCATTAGCTTTCTCCATTACTGGACATTTTACAGTTCCTGTTGCCTTTACATTTGTTTGTTTCAGATATATCATTAGTTGATATGTCATGAAATGTTTATCGAAAAAATTTCATTTGTTGATGGTTCAGGAAACTGTTTCAAAATATCAATTACTATTTTAGCTTCAAGTGGTCTATTTTAATAGTACTACTTGGTTTTTTTTCGACAACAAACGTGAAAACCATAATCATATTCAGTGGAACCAGTTATCATCCAATTCTTATATTCACATCTGACTGGCTTCTCTCTAATTAACTGTTTAGCTAAGTTATGACAAAAATATTTGACCACGGAGTTGTCTAAGGAAATATCTTTATGGAAACATCCCCACTGGCAGTACTTGTCTATAATTTTATCTGCTAAAAGTCTAATTTTGTACATACAAACGTACAAAATAGAATTTTATTTTATTTATGTAATTAATTTGTAAGTTACCTAATAAATTTTTGAAAGCAGTCTTTTTGTGTTACTTATACTATGGCCAAAAAGCAGTAGTGAGAATAGAAGATATAACATCAGAAGAAATAGAAGTACAAAGAGTTGTTCGACAAGTGTGTATACATAAACCAGTATTATTTAATATGTATACTCGGAAGACATATTAAGTAAGGCAATGGATTAACGAAACGTAGACATTAGAATTAATGACATAATCATAAATAACCTGAGATACGCTGATGATACAGTTCTTTTAGCCGAATCACATGAAGACCTACAGATACTTCTTAATTAGGTGACCGCAGTAAGCGAATATGGACCATCACTCAACAGAGCAAGAAATATATGACAATAACAAAGACAACTCAGGACATTCGTGAGATATATGTACAGAATCAGCTTATTGAAATAGTAAGAGAATTCAAATTCCTAGATACAACTATTAATGAAAACAATGACAGCTCTCAAGAAATACAAATCAGAATCAAACAGGCCAGAAGCGCATTTACAAGAATACAAAGGCTTCTCTGCTGTAGAAACTTAAACCTTAAGTTAAAAATACGACTGCTGAGGTGCTACGTGCTATCTGTATTATAATACGGGATGGAAGCGTGGACACTGAAGAAAATTCACGTGAGGAGACTGAAGGCATTCGAGATGTGGATGTACCGAAGAGTACTAGAGATCTCATGTATAGATGGAATAACCAACGTTGAGGTAATGTGACGAATACATAAGGAAAGAGAAGTACTAACAATTAACATCGGAAAAGTGGGATATATGGGTCATGTGATGAGAGGAGATAAATATCTAATACTCCAGGTCATTATGCAAGGAAAAATCAGAGAAAAAGATCCATAGGAAGGAGACGTAACTCATGTAATAACGACTTATTTAGAGCCGCTGTCTCGAAATTAAAAATCGCTGTGATGATTGCCAAATTTCGACGCGCAGACAGCCTCTTGAGAAGAAAATACAAAAATTCAATAAATGAATCATTTTGTCGTCAATTTCAAATTTTTCCATATTTATAAATTGAATAAACAATATTGTTTACTTTTTATTTTTATTAATATACGGGATTACCCCCTGTGCCTAAGTACGATCCTGGCATCTGTCAGATTCTTCAATAATTATATGAAATAATTCTCGACACACCTTATTCATTCTATGACGTCATAATTAATGACGCACTGAAAAGTACCTCTGGGATGTACTTTAGCTCTGTTCTGTAGAGATGAGCGTTGAATTAACGAATTGTTTTACTCGACCGTTTATTCGAAGCCAACTATTTGATTAAAAAAAAACTACGTTTTGTGTAGACGTAAACAGAGGAACAACAAATATCTGATTGTGGGCTTATTTCTCCTTCTAGTTTTCCTTTTCTTTGCGTGGTTCGTCATCTTAAGTTCCGACGCTTAATATCGGTTCTTTGAGCCATGTTTCCTTTTACAATAGGTAGGATGCTAACCTGGCCCATCAACCTTCCTCTTTTACCCGGGCTTGTTACCGGCTGTGGGCATGAACGCGACTTCTGAGTTACTCAATCCACCCAGTCATCGCGCTCATAACCCCCAGGCAGAGTTGCACATTGTTCAAATGCTCAAAAGACAACAGGTCAAATAAAACTAATAAGTTTGGCAACGTTGAACTTCCCTTCTTTTATTATTTCCACCATGATACTATGAGTAACAAGATAGGATCTTCCCGTAGCATAAAATCGGTCGTGTTCGCGCATGCCGTCATTGGAGAGTAGAATTTGAATTCTTGTTAAAGTTAAATGGGATTTGTATGCATTTTGTGATGAAATTACTAGACAAAAATAAGTTAAGAGGTTTAATAATTACAATAATCGTACACATAAGGACATCTCCAAACTATTTATTAAAGATTATTTATTGATACATACAAAAAACTGACATTTCGAACGTCCAACTTTCCAATGACGTCACGACTTATGCGCAATGTCTTATCTTCTAAACATAGTATCATGATTTCCACTAAAGCATTTTCGACGATATCGAGGGCGGACCTAATATACCTCTCTCTTTTTAAACAGGTGTTTCTCACTCCATCCCACGTAAGATCCATACCGACCATCAACTTTTACCTACACTGTGTGTGTATATATATATATATATATATATATATAATATATATATATATATATATATATATATTGCCGAGCTTTCGGCATCTTCTCTGATGCCTTCCTCAGGGCTTCCGAGGTCTCAGTCTCCCGAGCCCCCAGACACTACTACACTGTTCACTGATCACTGCGCTGTCACTACTAGAAGGCATCAGAGAGGATGCCGAAAGCTCGGCAAAATGGATATCGACGAGGTTCAACCCGGAAGACTGGTGAGTTTGATATTAATTTTAGTAATAATATTAATCTTAGCTCTAGGTTTCATTTCGAAGCAAACTTGGAGATAAATGTTATCTTACCTTCCATTTAATGGTAACACCATAATACTTTCAGGTAACTTGTTATTTTTTAAATAATCTTGCCAATTCGAATACACTCTGCCACCGTGATCTATAAAAATTCTGCAAGGTTCACCTACTTCTAGTCGGCACTTTCTTAAAACAAATATTGGGCTCGGAGATATATCAATATGAGGATTATATTTCGGATCTTTTTTTCTACGAGTTTTTGCTTGTTCCTCAGTTGGCTCTAACACGACATACATAAAAGCTATTTCAACTTGATCTTTGTATTCGGCATATAAGTCTAAAAATGTTAATATTATAAATACATACATATACATATCATATAGGTATAAATAAAACATTTTACCATACACTCTACACGAAGTTTTGAAAAGTATTTTATTTAGTATAAAATCTTTGTATTTACAACCTACTTTAAAAAATAAGTATTAAGCAAAAAACGAGATGTGCCAGAGGAATAGGGAGCATATCTTTCTTATGATCTACGCATGGTGCGATGGTTTTTAGTACTACTACTACTTGTCGGTTTATAAGGTTCTCCGCCGTTTTCCGACTTCCAATCGCCACTTAGTCCGGTCGTTCCATAGGTCTTCTTCTATGGCCCTCTCTTTCAGTTCTTTATTTATTCCTTCGCTCCAACTTTTTCTCGGTCTACCTCGTTTTTTCTTTCCTTCTGGTTGCCATTTTAATATTTGGTGGAGTCATATGTCGCCATGTTACCTAATCCAACGGTAACTTTAACATCATAACATATTATAAAAAATACTGTAAACCAAATGTAACTAATTATTTGTTAACGAGTTTTTACCCATATATTTAGTAGCTACATTCATGTACTCCTAGTAAGTATTAACCACACTTTGCATTAACCTTAGTCAAAATTTCAACCTCATGTTCTTTTTAATTAAGTGGTTATATATTTTCTAGGACACTGATGATGGAATATGGATCCCGAAAACGTTTTGTCTAATTAGCCCGTTTGGGTTTTAAATATATACCTTTTACAAAGGTTTTTAATATATGGTATACAGCCAATTACAGGAACGTAGATTCCTTGTGAATTTTAATATTTCTTTGGGGAAGTTGTTTTGTTGTTAGGTCATCTGTGATTGTTCGTTTGATTCCCATTATTTCTCTAATGCGTTCGTTGGTAATATTTTCTCTTTGCTTTACTTTACCATTGCTTCAAATGCTGCTTCGTGTAAGCAGTTTTTTATATGTTCATATAACTGGTCGATATTCTTAGGGGCGGGAATTTGTAGCTGATCATCCAATCTATTTTTGAATAAGTCTTGGGTACTTGCTTCATATAAGCTTCTGATGTTCTTTAAGGATAGATCTTCAGAGACTGGTGGCCGGGAGTATGGAAAAGAGTACGGTATAACAATGAATGTCAAGAAGATGAAATTTATGAGAATATCGAAAACTCAAAGAAATAACGAGAATCTTCTAATAAAAGGAACCAACGTCGAATAAGTGGACAAATACGCATATCTGGGAACAATGATTAACTCCACAAATGATTACATTCAGGAGATCAAAATCAGAAGAGAAAAGGCTTGAGCAAATTTCAACAAAATGAGAAGAGTGTTATGTACAAGGGATTTAAAATTGGAACAGCCAGACTGTGTATCTGCATGACGTGAGTTATGGATTAGTTGTGATGGCTTCGTTTTTGAATGCACAGTACGCAGACATTCTGTTTCTCTATGGCTGGAGTGATGGAAATGCATCTGCAGCACGTCGAGAATATCAGAGTGTTAACAATCCTGTTTCCGGTATTAATCCTGGACGTTACGGTCCTGGTGTAGACGCCCAAATTTTGCGTCAGAACGGTTTGTCGACAGTTAAATGTCTCGCAATGGAAGGTCTGGTCGGTAGTGCACAACGATGGACGCTACCCTTATCATTACACGCCAGTACAAGGTCTTCAACACGGTGATCCAATTAGAAGGGTAAATTTTTGCCGCTTTTGTTAAATGCAGACATCAACGATGGTAATTTTCTTAAAAAGTATTTTATGGATGGATGAATCTAGTGTTAATAAAGAAAATATAACAAATTTTCACAACCTGCATTACTGGGCACATGACAATCCTCATCTATCGAAAGAAACATCTTTTCAGCAAAAATTTAGTGTCAACGTTTGGGTAGGAGTTATCGAACGAGAGTTAACAGAACCTTACTTTTTGCCAGGCAGGTTAAATAGTCAAGTATACTTAAACTTTCTAGAGAATTAATTACCACCACTCTTAGAGATTTGCCCCTCGCCCTCAGACGAAGAATGGTGTACCAACATGATGGATGCCCTGCACATTGTGCACGTGCTTGGCTTGGTTCAACAATCACTATCCCAATAGGTGGATCGGACGAACTTTTTTTTATTTTTTTTTTTATTTTTATAATTATGTTTATTTACAATCTACATCAAAAAGAGTATTAAGTAAATGTGATACAGGTTTTACGCGTGAAGGGGAGACATCCAATGATGTCTCACCTTATTCTACTTTGGTTTAGTTCTGAAGAAGGTCTTGGGGCCAGGTTCTATGTAATCTTCTTGTGGCTGGTCCATTGTTGTATAGTTCCCTTACTAGCTCATTTTCGTGGTGAATGGTACGTTCATTTTGTGACTCCGTGGCTCGATGAATTTCTTCTCTGATGAAAGGAACCTTTAAGTCATAATGGAGTGTTTGGTTACTTATGTACCATGGCGCATCCACTATCGATCTTAGTACTTTAGACTGGAATCTTTGGATAATATTCAGCGACGTTGGCTTTGCACAGCCCCATAGGTGTAGTCCGTAGAAACCAGATAGGTTTGAGTATGGCTTTGTATAGAAGAATTTTGTTTTGGATGTTAAGTTTTGATTTACGTCCAAGAAGCCAATACATTTGTCGGAATTTTAAGTCGAGCTGCCTTCTTTTGGTCTGGATATGTTTCTTCCAAGTGAGTCGTTGGTCAAGATGGAGGCCAAGGTATTTAGCGTCTGTTACTGTTGGTATTCTTATATTTTCCATCCTTACAGGTGGGCATATATTGTGTCGGTTGGTAAATGTTATTTGAGTTGATTTTGTTTACGGATGGGAGGAATGGTTGTGTATGGTTTCTTTAGCTTCTTAGTGGCCTTCCATAACGTCTGGTCATTTGCTGTAAGATTTTTAATGTAATGTTCGAAGGTTTCGTTGTTTGCGGCTTTGATGGCTACTCCAAGTTGCCTTCGTAGTCTACTGAATATATGTAGGTCTATGTTATTTCTAGATCTTTGCCAAGTTCTCCTCGCTCGACGTTTTTCAGCAATGAGTTGGCGAATGTGCAGGGGAACATTTGTGGTATGTGTTGGTTTGCGTTCAGTTCGTGGTGAAGTTATAGGGTGAGTTATAGACGGCATCGTCCACTTTATACAATATCGGACGAACTGAACCGATTTTGTGGCCTGCTAGATCGCCAGATTTAAGACCGTGTGATTATCACATCTAGGGCAGATTCGAAGAACTTGTTTATCAGAGAACTTTCTAATCCGAACTAGAGCTCATTTAATGGAAAGGATTATCGAAGCAGCTGAAATTATAATAGCAGAACTGAGGTTAAAAATAACCACATCAGAAATACGACGCAGGGCAAGAGCGTGCCTTAGGAATGGTGGTTCTCATTTTGAACAACAATGACTGTTTATGTACATACTTAATAAGGCATAATAAATGTTGCAAAAAGCATGATGTATCGTTGTTGTGTTTTACCTTTCTTACCCGTTTCATTAATGAAGATTACATTAACAATGCATTAAGATTCACGAAGGGTTTTTGCAATCTGATCAGTAATACGTAAGGCCTTTTGTATGTCAGGGAAGTATCTCGCTTAGATAATTATTTTTAAAAATAAAATAAACGAGCAGCCTTATGTTCGAATATTGACAAATTTAACTTTATTTCGGAAACCTTAACAGTTTGAGCGATACATTATTAGCAAACAATTTTGCAAATGGCGTCCCCTATTCCTTAAAAAATTTCCATCGACCTACCAAACACCCAGTATATTGTTGATTATTAGGATTGGAATTTTAATCGTTCTTATGTCTCGTCTTTCTAATATTTCAGTGACACACCGACTTTTTTTTAGTACTGTTCTAATATACTATTCTATGAAATATAATATAGTTATTAAAAATATAATTGCCGTACTTACTATTATGTTTTAAAATAATCTTGTACAAATTTTTAATTTGTTTATTTTGAGCTTTGTCATATCCATTCCCTGTTTCTTGAACTGGTTGGCCAAACAATGCAAAACCAATTTTCCTCTCTAACAGCTCATGTTGGTCGAAAGCAAAACTATCGTAATCTCGATCGCCAAGTCTGTCTGCCATAATTTTTTGAAAAGCTTCCGAGGTCATTTCGTTGCTCTGTAAAGAACCATCTAATCCATTTACAATCGTACGATCCACAATCAAAAAGTCTCGACAATTTTGTAGACATAATAAAAATGAATCCCGGCTCGAATTCGCATCATTTCCCATTAAAAATGAAAGAATATTTGGACAGCCGTTTATATTTTGAATAATCACTGCTGCGCATGCTTCAGACTGAATTAGAGCAGATAGATGACCGAAGTTAGCATCTTCTACTGCATTACAAAGCGCCGGGTGATAAGCTCTGTTTTCGACATCCCATCCAATAATATAAAAGTATTCATTTAAAATTTTGGAAATTTCTTCGTCTCGTAAATATTTAAAAAATGTATTTGAAAGCTCCTCCTCCGAATTGTGCATATATAAAAGTAAAAATTTTCTCTAAAAACATGACAAAATATACTATATATATATTATATATATATATATATATATATATATATATATATATATATATATATATATATATCTATATATATATATATATATATAAATATATATAAATCCTACACAAGAAAGGAGATAAAGCAGATATAAAAAAACTACCGTCCTATAACACTCCTCAATGTAATGTATAAACTCACTAACAAACTAACAAAAAATTTATAGATTGACGACAAAATTCGATGGATACCAGTCGAAAGAACAAGCTGGTTTTAGAAAGGGATTCAGCACAAGTGACCATTTACTAAGTATGAAATTCACATTTCTCTATACATAGCGTTCATAGATTTCGAAAATGCTTTCGACAGTGTCGAACATTGGGCAGTGAAAAGTTCTTTGATTAACAACAGAATTGACCACAGATATACGGAACTAATAGCCAATATATATGTAAGGAAGCCAAAACAACAATTAAAGTATATGAAGGAACCATGGACGTATAAACATAGATGGACACAGCAATAAGATGCCTTTAACACACAATGTTTTGAAGCTTCGATAGAATGTGATGCTTCCGCAATGAGCATAAGCGTGCTTGAATTATTACTCGCAGGTAATTATTCAGATTTTAAAAATTGGAAGTAGTAATAATGTATAAAAACACGTTCAAAGAATTTAAAAAAATAAGAGTTTAACTATTAACAAATCACGTCTTTATAGCAAAATTAAAATATAACTTTTATTTGTTTTAAAATTAATACAATAAAATATAGTAGAATTCAAGTTAATTTTTAATAGGTATCAAAATATTGCTACAATAAAAAATCTTTGTTTTCTCCTAAATTTGCTACCAAAATAGTTCGATCGTCAATATTATTTGGAAACCTACAAAGAAAAATAAATAAGTTTTATTCATTTCACTAATTTATTTGCATCCATGAGAAATATTAAATTAAAAAGGTACTAAATAAATCTTTTTTAATCAGATGATGTCTACTTACAATTTAAAAATGTCTACTAATTTCATGAACTTATATCTTATTTAATACATTAATGAACATGAATAAACCCAATGGTACGCCTATTAAAATGTAAACAAACACGCTTCCTCATTTCCACATCTTAAATAATGTAAATTTTATGTACTTACAAATGAAATGAGAGATCGGGATGTAAATATTTCGTTTATTTTATTTCACTTTTCACAAATATCACTCAATATACAGCCAAAATATCGAAAAACAACTTTTACTAAAAAGTAAACAAACATGGAACAGCATTTGAAGTTTGACGTAGATCCATAAGACAGAGAAATGTAAACAACCGTTGCCATTTATAAATAGTTTTCAGTGCTTCTACATATAAAATAATTGATTGATATCTAAATTATACGTTATTATTAAATGATAATGCACACTATGTGCACACTTTATATTTTGATTACAATTAAAAATATTAATCTAACCAATAAATTATTATTTTGGTTTGATAGCACCTGTAGAATATAAAATACGGAGTAATATTTTCAGCGACTTGCGAAAAAGAAATTTTAAAACAAAACGTGACAACAGCTGAAGGTGCTGAGAATGTGACCTATTCAAATAATTTTGACTTCACAATTTTATGTAAATAACTGAGTCCATCTGTGTTTATATCAATATCATATAAATCAATACAAATAAATAGAGGCGTGAGACAGGGTGACACAATATCACCGAAACTTTTCAATCAACCTCTGGAAGATATTTTTAAGAGATTAGAATGGGAAGAAAAAGGCATAAAAATTTGTGGACAATGCTTGAACCATCTAAGGTACTCTGATGACATCGTATTGATAACCGATAAAAAAGAAGAGTTGTTTAAAATGATGAAAGAACTGGACGTAGAAGCTGGTAAGATAGACGTTTATTATACATATAATTTTAAAATTTCAGTTAAATGAATTTTGTACTTACATCAAGTGGAGAGGCAAAAAGTACAGTATCTTTAATTTCTGATAGTGTTCCTATATTAAATCTTGTGCGTGATTCTGCTATGTGGGCATTTATTTTCCCTACACAACTTTTTACTGCTTTAATCTCCATAGAATCTAAAAATAGCATATTCTATAAAAATTTATCACTTAACAATGAAGTGTTTTGAATCGTATGTTAATAAATTATTTATTTACATGAATGTTAATATATTATCGTAATACACATACCTTCCATATTTTCCTCAACAATGGAAGACATTTCAGTTGGATTTTGTTCTTCCTGTTTCTGCGTTACAATTAAATAATTTATGCGACTTCTATGTGTGCATAACTGAAGTATAGTATCATCACCTTCAGGTTCTATTGCCCATCCACTGATTACTTGTCTATGCAATGGAATTTCAAAAGTATTATGGATGGTATTTTTTAGATTTTCTGCAAAATTGAAGACGTGTTCAGTGAAATCAAGTAAACAAATGTATTATCGAAAATAAAGCCCACTCACAAAAATTAATGCCAACAATTTTTAAACCAATAAAATCAGATTTTACGAAACAAGAATATTACCATAACAGCGTTCAGTTAAATTCAAATAGAGAACTACAAGTGAGTTTGGTAGGTAGAGTACTGGTCACTCTAACATTGTGGCCAATTTGTTAATATCTTACTCACTCTTCTTCCTATAATTTTCCAACAAAACTATGTGCCGACTATACATCAAAAGAGCTCACCAAAACAGGAGGTGTTGGAAAATATTTGGTATATTAAAAGTATGTCTTAAACTAGTATTGCTGATGTAAAAATTCAGCAACCCAAGGGATCTATGTTGATGGTACTTACCTACAGTGTCATACTCTAAATGTTCAAATTGTTCTGTTAAAAATCCATCTGGTGTTCTGTAGCAAACAGCAAAGGAAAGTCTTACTTCCATAACCAAAATAAAAATTAACCTAAAAGAAATTAATATTACTTTGCTTTTAGTATTGTGTAATTACTGCGGAACTCTTATAGGTTAGATAGTGCCCCTCCTGCACTTTTCCACTGGCACATTATGCAATGTCTCCTGGATATGGATAATACAGGTATATGAACTGTCTGGCTGGAGCAGATCAAAGATATCACTGGGTACCAGCAGTTGATTATCTCAGAAATCACTATAAAAAGAGTGTAAAAAACTGCAACTTGCATGACAAGTACAACAAGTTGTTAAATAGCAAAGTGGTAAATATAAAAATATGTTGATACAAACTTAGAGAAAGCAGTGGAAAACTACCTCATTGTTATTTCCTCATACAATAAAAATGAACAATGAAACAAAAGAGAATGCTTTTAGTCCCTTGAAATTCTAAAGAAAAATTCTAAATACAGCATAATTGTCTAAATTATACTTATCTATATTCTAAATAGGGTAGCGGGTAAACACTTTTCTACGGTCCTGGTGGAAAATAGGTCTACTTCAGGGAAGCCTCCTTGTCCACGCGAGTCATGCTTTGCTCTCAATTACTTACCGAGAGAAATCATGTCCCATTCCTTTCTCCTTCCAAAATCTAGTTTCTTACTTCCTATCCCTCCTTGGTGAAGGGCAGCAGCGATCATCAGTACCAGTTCAAGGCGTACAGGAAATTATCCTGGACCGGCTTGAAACTGGATTACCACAAGCATGACTGGAATAGTTTAAATGGTGCAATGGAGAAGTCAACGGGAAAACCACCCCATTATATTTTCCACAAATCTAAATGGCAGACGAGAAAAAGAAAATGGCCCTCAGTCCGAGGCACCCCTTAAATGGGGAGAGGATGCGAAGAATCCCCCCGTTGTATATGCATGTTTTATTGACTATCGAAAGGCATTTGACTGTGTTAACCATCAAAAGATGATCGAAATTCTGAGAACAATTAGAGTTGACGAACAAGACTTGTGAATTATCTCAGAACTATACTGGCACCAAACAGCAACAATTGAAATAGCTTATAAAGCCAAAATGATGATGGAATCAGCATAAACAACATCAGATGTGCTGATGATATTGTCTTAATAGCAAGAAACGCACAAGAACTACAAAATATAATAAATGTGGTTGTTCACCACAGCGAAATGTTCGGTTTACATCTAAAAGTTTCCAAAAACTAATACTTTAGTATTTTCAAAGACACCAATAAATGTACATGTGTATATTTGAGAGCAAATATCAATAGTCAGTGTAATCCAAAAAAAGAAATACTATCAAGAATCAAACAAGCAAGGAAAACATTCATGAGCATGACAACATTTTTTACAAGATCAGACCTTAGTCGACAGCTTAGAATCCGAGTGATTAGATGTTACGTTTTTTCTGTCTTACTGTATGGCTGTGAAAGTTGGACACTGAAATAGAAAAAAGAATAGATGTCTTTGATATATATATATATATATATATATATATATATATTATATATATATATATATATATATATATATATATATATATATATATACATACGAATGTTGAGAATTCCATGGGTACAAAGAGTTACTAATGTTGAGGTAGGTCGTCAAATGTGTAAACAAAAAGAATTACTAAGAATAATCAAAGAGAGGAATGCAATACTTGAGTCATGTGTTGAAAGGCGAAAAATATGAATTACTTCAAGTTATACTGGAAGGAAAAGTACAGAGCAAAAGATCAGTAGGAAGACCCCAGAACTCGTAGCTGAAAGACCTAAGACGGTTCGACCGCTAATCTGCTGAAATCTTTTGTGCAGTAGTTTCCAAAACCACAATTGCCATTTGGATCGCCAACCTTCGAAAGGAGACGGCGCCATGAGAAGAAGAAAAATATTCTAAATTAAAACAATCCCATATTATGAAATTGGTTTAAAAATAGAATGTTTCTTTACATAATTACCCTGGTTTAGTCATCAGGTAGCAAATTATTTTGTATTTAAAATTTATATACTTAAATTCTTCATTATTTCATAACTTTCTACATTCTCCACTATACTAACAATACCGACAATACCAACACACCGACAATACAAAATGAACTATAGATTATGGATCTGAAGGACTTATATATTTGTTATTGTAATACCATCAGTGCACATCATACTGCATGTGAACCCACAATATGATACCTAATCTAATGTATGTGATGATGCATACAAACACAGTTTAGATAGATAAACTCACTTTCATAATATAGTATATTTAGTATTAATTATAATAATATATAAATATATCTATATTTGTTAAATTTGTATTTTGAGAAAGATTTCGAGATATATATTTTTGCAAATTTTATTAGTGTTCCTTGTGTATGGAGCATATTATAGCTTACTACAGTTAATATATAAAAAAGACACAGACATTTGTACAATAATTTTACTTTTGTGTACATTTTTTTAAATATGTTTTATTGTAATAAATAAAATACTTGGCCTTGTACCTAACAAATGTGTCTGGTTCAAAATCAATAGGGACTATGGAAATACTAATTGTACTTTAAACTTTTTTTAGTAGAAAGATACGCATTTAAAAGTTTTACTAATGGTAAAAATAGAAAAATAATAACATAAGAATATAACCTCATCCATAATAGATTATGTCACTGCTTGATTTATTTGAAACATGTATTAATAAAAAATAAATAAATTACCTAGATAGACCGATCCAAATTTAAATTAAACTAGCTCTAACTATATCCTAGAAATAACAAAACCACTAACAAAAAACTAAATGTTTTGACTTGAGTACTTCACCTATCATCGTCATAACGTCATATCTAAATTTAGGGGGGGGGGGCTCACGAAAAGGACAGGCCGACAGGCCGATGACATGACTGTCATTTCGCGGAGTCACGTGATCAACGTGTGATCAACTTAGTCCGATCTTTTGATCTCTGGAGAAAACTCAATTTACGAATGGAAGTTCAAACTGATATTTACGAGCAATATATTATTTCAAGTTACTTATTATTATCAACTCTTAGTATTTTGACTTTTAAAGTGAATTATTTTCTGATGTCCAGCAGATCTAATGGATGTATATAGATAACTTTGATTGGGTATTGATTATTACGGAATTGTTCAGTGAAAAAAATGTTGAATAAACACAGCTGCAAAAAACATAATTATATAGCTAACTATTCTTAATAAATTAGTCTTGATTTCTCCCTAATTTTTTATTATTTGTTAGAATTATAATTGAGATAATGATTATAATTATCAAAAATCTAAGTTAGACAAAATGACGAAATCAAAAAGAAAGTAGAAAAGTAGAATACTGCTATGAAAAGTACATAGTAACCATTAACTGAAGTCGAATTAAGTTATTGACGTGATTACTATGCCACAGAATAATAAACATACAGAATACCCACTCTCCACGGAAAATTAAGTACGCGCATCTCCTCCGCGCAGACGTTCCGCCATGTTTTAGGAGGATTTTAAAGAAATTAGTGTTGTTTATGTGGTGTGTATGGAAAAATTAACCAGGTTTATTTGACTTACGGCAATCATAGACATACTATACAATTATATTAACATTGTTAAATATAATAACATAAATATAATATAATTAAACATAAATATAAACAATTACATAACCACACAAATCATATGTCTGTGTCCTCCTAAAACATGGCGCGCGTGCTGAAAAACTTCAAAGGCGGCATCTGAGAGTGGCCCTTCTGATTGCTTATTATTCTGTGACTATGCGCCATGGTCGGTCTTTTTCGTAGTAAATTTATTTGACATATCGATATTTTCAGAATCGATTTTATGTATTTCGAGTACATATGGAAATTTGAAATGCTTGTACCAAAGAATATAGACGCTTATATAAGCGTCTATATTCTTTGCTTGTACTGTGCTTATAATTATTTTATATATTATTTTAGCATTTGTTTTAACAGGGTAATTACATGTATTCCTCATATTTTTATCTTTAAAGCGCTTGCACGTGTGCTACATATTAAGTTTTTCTACTGGAATAGTTTTGGGCAGAACAATAGCAAATCTATTTAACCCTGCATCACTCGCGCCTTAAAAAATTACGCGAGAACTCGCGCGTGAGAATTTCTCTCACACGACGAACCCTTCAAGATTTTGTTCGGTGTAACTGTTTTTATTTTTTTTTATGCAAATGAAACAAAACTATTGGTAATAATAAAAGGGTTTATTTAAAATAAATGCCAAAAATAGAGTTATAAGTACATTAAAAATACTAAAAAGAAAACTTATACAATGCTAAGAACTAAAAAAAAAATACCCTGTATATTTTATTTTACATCTATCTTTAAATTAATGTTATCCTTAAATCAGATAAAATAAACATAATATTAATCAAAAATTTAATCATCTGAAGTACCACTATTATCGTTTACGCCAGAACACGTTGGACATGTGAAGGTGGTATGCTCCGTGCAAATGGCAACATTGCAGCTAACACATCGTTTTTTTGACTTCCTGTTCTTTCTTCTTGGACAAAATCCACAGAAATCTGGAACAGATTCTCTGTTCTGTTCAATCTGAGGCATATTTAAATATTCCCTTAGCATGCTTCGAATATTAATTGGCAAAGACCTGATCGATGAACGACGAATCAACAGAGGTTTAATCAAAGCTTCGGCCAGATGATTGAGATAAATTCTACGTTCTTCAATAACTTCGGTATTACTTTTATATACAATATTGGAATTAATAGCAGCAACGTCCAAAATTGTAAAAAAAATTCTAAGTGGCCATCGGCAACAATATCCGGAAACAGAATAAGTTGATTTTAATTCATCAACCACATCGACACCTCCTTTTGTTAGGTTATAAAATGTAATGATCTCAGGTTTTTCCAGTTCGCCAGATTCAGGATCGATGTAGTCCCCAGAATGAAATGTAGATAACATCAATACGTTTTTCTGAGGTTTGGGTTTATACGATAATAATACAGTATTCTTTCGGAAACCAAACATGCTACTAGGTACAGGTCTTTTCACATTTATAAATATTGGCGGAATTTCCCTCTTGTTTTTCCTTAGGGTACCAACAAGTGTAGTTTTCCTATCAAGTAATTGTTTGGCTAACGGCACTGACGTGAAATAATTGTCCATAGTTATATTTCTACCTGTGTTTAATATGGGATTTGCTATACGCATAACAACAGCAGATGCAGAGTTGTCTAGATAAAAAGGGCCAACTGGCTGTTTTCCTGCATATATCTCCATATTGCAGGTATAAAACATCCTTGAGTCAACTAAGGCATATATTTTAATGCCGTATTTGGCCGGCTTGTTGGCTATATATTGCCGAAATTTACATCGCCCTCTAAAGCTTTCCAACATTTCATCCACTGTACAATACTCTCCAACTTGGTAGTTTTCTTGACACTTGGACACAAACTGTTCAAATATGTTTCGAATGGGAGCCAAATTATCGTATTTTTTTCTTTCGTTTCGGTCATTGATATTGTCAAATCTTAGTGCTCTTCCTAAAATATGAAATCGTTCTCGTGACATCGTTAGTCTAAAGCAAGCAGGAGCAAATATTGAATCAGCCCAAAGTTCTTTAGTATTTAGATATTGAGCCTTTCGTACCCCAGCCATGTATAGGAGGCCGATAAAAGCATATATTTCTGTAGCGTCTGTGTCACGGCAATCTCTTTCTCTCGTATAGTTACCTCGTATTTTTGCTAGATAGATATTTGTGCATTGTACGATTTCTTCAACCATTTCTTTTGTAATATATAATTCCCAGCATGCTTCGACAGTATTTGCATCTTTTGCAATATTTTTTACTCCGGGAAGATGACTAACAATATTTTTTGTAGGCACTCTTACGTTAGGTCGTGGAGGATAAGCCATCCAGTGAGTTTTTTTGTCTTTACCAGTGAAATGATGTTTTGATGTATATGCGGGATTATCGTCAACTTCATAAACAAAATTTTCAACTTCTACATCAGATTGTTCGGAATCGGTATTATGCATACTATGTTCACTGGAAGCGTCACTTTCAACATCCACTCGTCCGCCATCTTCCATAATTTCTTGATTTTGACATTCCTCTTGCCCACTCCATGGTATGTTAGCTGACATACCTTCTCTTTGTGCCTCTTCATATCGAATTCGCCCTAATTCTGCAAGCGTCAGTCCTCTACTCATTGTTTACTATCTAAAATAACAATACCACAATAATAGAACACCTTGACCTTATTTAAAAAGCAAATAAAGTAGTTATGTATAAAAAAATCTTAAATTTACTTACCAAAACTTTATTCAACCTTAAGAAAATATACTACGTTAGAACTTGCGCGATGAGAGAAATTCTCACAGAGATCTGCACACGATCGACAAGTGCCCGATATCTATTACCAACATGCACTTAATATTGCATGCGCTCAAGCGTAACAACGAAGACCCTTAGAAACTCAGCTAGAAGTGGGGGTAGCAGTATGCGTGATTTACCGTTAATAAAATTTGCATTTTACTGGTAGGTGTGAGAGAAATACTCATAGCGCGAGTGATGCAGGGTTAAAAGTTTAATGTAAATCGTTTTCTTTATTTTCATCCCTTTGTAGCGTCTGTTCTTCTTATTACATTTCTCCATAAGTTTCTTTCTTAGTTTATATTAATATCATTTCTTTTGCGACATGTCCTGCTAAATCGTCTGCTACTAGATCCAGTGGCGCACCAAAATTTATTGGAGGGGGTTTTTAAATTTTTTTATTTGTTTTATGCTACCTCAATTTTGAGTCCCTAAAATTTGGGTTTTAGTTTAATTTAAAGTACTTAAGATATCAGTGCCAAAGATTCAGGTATCTATTATCCTGCCTACCAACTAAAACCACTCTCTCTTACTTGTGCGCAGTTGACTGTAGCACGTACCGTACTCCGAAAGTGGGGTGGCCGCTTTAAGGCTGACGACATTTTTGCAACACTCGAACACTCCCTTCTCTTATCTATTGTTCTGAAGCTATTTTTTGTGGCATTTTAAAGTAATAGTCCATAATCGTTGCAATATATATTTAATAGTTCAGCAAGGTTTTGCAGTTCTTCTAGTGTTCCTGCCAGAAGGACGGTGTCGTCAGCATATCTCATGTTATTAAGTGGCTCACCGTTTATTATATGGCCCTCACTGATTTCGACAAGTGCTAATTCTGAGATGGCTTCACTGTAGAAATTGAATAATAAGGGTAATAAAATACTCATACGATTCTCTCTAGGTCTCTCTTTATAACGATTCCCTATATAACGATAATTCCTCTATAACGATGAAAATAGTAAACTGGTTAATATAAGGACATGTATTAATTCTTTCTCCATACCGATATCGTTATCTCTTTATAGCGATGACTTTTCAGCGTTCAATAGTCGATGACAAAGGTGCTATTGTGTTTAAAGCTTAGGCTACCTGAGTCACGAGTGGCACGGTCATTGTCCAAGCGGTTGTTTTGTTTTGCGCTTAAGGAATGCGGCCATCCATTCTACTCATTCTTATCAGAGGGTTAAGTGACTCGTTTTTATTGTTCGGGCGGAGTGCCTAAAAGTCGATTCAGACACATCAGTTCCGTCACAGTCCCGACGCTGAACCGGTCCTGTTTGGTCACAGAACTATCAACTATCTGACAGCTGGCAAACTATTCGTCGCCTGATGAATGTGAATGTCGGCGCCATATTTCTATTAAAGAATATTTTGTATGACGGATTGTTCGGTTTGGCGCCAGGACTGTGACGAGACGTGACTGATGTGTCTGAATCGACCTTAACTATTACAACACAGATGTTGTCATCTATTGACGAGTTTTCATTTCCAGTTTGAGTTGTGTCTCAGTTTGTCAACAGTCAACATGTTTTCGAAAAAGCGTAAAGTGCTCTCAGTGCAGGAGGGCGGTAGCAAGAAGAAGTTGCGGAAACCTCAGCACGAAGATTTAGATCGCGCTATGCTTCAGTGGTGTCAGCAGCAGCGTATGAACCATATTCCACTTTCTGGGCCTGTGGTCAGGACAAAAGCTGAGTTTTTTGCAACTGAGCTTGGAATTATGAATTTCAAGGAATCTGAGGATTAGCTGAGCAAGCGAAAGCTGCGACACGAGTAAAGATGGGCGTTATATAACGTATTCGGATAAATAACACTATTACCAATAAGTATTCGTTTTCTTAATAATGGGTTACAGGAAACTGCCTATTACTTTTGTCACAGTGTAACTATATCGTAAAACGCAATGGTATTCGAATCGGCATTCGATATGTTAACGTGACCGTGACAATATGGAACGATGGGAATCGTTCGCTCAATCAGTACCAGAATAGGATGGTCATTGTCACCGAATTTATGATGAGCTGTATGTTTTGCCACTTAATAGCTGGGAATATCACCGTAAGCACGTACGATGATTAAGACAGAGACAATGTTTATTGTTATTATAAAATAGTATGTTATTAGAAATTGCTTGCCCTTATTCTAATGTAGTTATTTGAAGTTAATGCAAAACTAAATTCTCGAGTTATTTAATAGAATAATATTATACACTAATATTTTTTCCTCTCGCTTTATATTACATAAGTTATGTATATGTATATCTAATATTTCATTTATAATTTATGTATAGTACAGTAGTTGAATCATTTATTTTTAAGCCTCTGTCTTCTGTCATTTGTATATGTTTAATATTTATTTTTAACAACCATCAAACGTATGAAGAATCTTTATCACTCACGGTTGAAACAAAAATAAACTATAAATACTAAAAAGTATTCGTTTATTGAAAAAGATATTATGATTACTACAAGAAACTACAGCAAGCCAAGCGAAATGGAATGGAGCTGCTTGCGGCTTGGGTAATAGGCGACAAAAGTAATAATAGGTTACCGGAACCTATTACCTGTCTGTCACAGGAACGATGGAACCTATTACTACAAAGTAACTGTATTTTCCATGACTAGACACGAGATAAATTACGGCAAATCAGCGGAGAGGCTCGCGATGTTAACAAAAACGTAACGGATGATTGCTAGAAAAAATGTGGCCTGGACTGAAGACACGGTATGCGTCAGACGACATTTTCAATGCTGATGAGATTGGATTAATTTTTAAAATGACACCAAACAGAATTTTAAAATTGAAAACTGAAAAGTGCGTTGGTGGAAGGCTCTCTAAGGAACGCATTACAGTTTTAGTGGCCGCTAACATGACAGGTGAAGCGAAAATTGTTAGTGATAGGGAAGTCGAAAAACCCACATTGATTTAAAAACATCTACTGGTGACCTATAAAGCAAACAAGAGTACGTCGATGACTTCGGAAATTTTTGAAGAAGCGATAAGAAAGTTACGTAGATATCGAGCTTAACGGGAAAAAATTCTTCTACTTGTAGACAATTGTTCTATTCACCATAAGGCAGTCAAAACATTGACCTTTGTTTTCTACCAGGAAACAACGAGTGTCCTTCAGCCCGTGGACCAAAGTGTCATCAAGAGTTTAAAAAGCCATTATAGGAGAAGATTTTTGATGGAATTGGTTGAGAACAATGTCGATCTTAAACTAAACATTCTTGACGTCATCCTAATGATTAGTACATCCTGGGACGAGATGACGAGCAATACAATAAAACATTTCTTTAAACACGCAGGATAGCTGGAAGATCAAGGATTGACTGATGATAAATATGACGTGCCATTAGATGTTTAAGCCAGACAGTTTGAATTTACTATCACCTACGGACCGGAAGAGCTAACATGTTTTAAAGAAAGAAAGAAGTTGATGAAAAGTAGCTACAATATCTGGACTTTCTGACAAGGACATCCTACAAGCAGTTCGTGTAGAAGAAGAAGAAAACAGTGAACCGGAAGTGGAAGTAGAGCCAGAACCAGCTCCGACTCCTCAGTAGGCATTGGATGCGGCAAAAGTACTGCATGGAGTCTTCATCTACCAGGAAGACGATATGAGTGCTGTGGAAGATTCTATGAGTCTTCAGAACAAGGTCCAGTCAGTTCTGTGGAAAGGGAAAAGAAACCAGACCAAGGTAACAGACTTTTTTGGTAATGTAGGCTAAATATATTTTACAGAGGCATATTATTTTGTTATTGTACAGTATATTTTGTTAGTATTATTTGTACAGTTATTTGTACAGTCATTTTTTATACTGTAAGGCTTATATTATTCTTTAATAAATCTATGTGGTGTACAATACAGTGTTAATTCATTTATATTCATTTTGATAAATTTTTTAAATTAAAATAGGTTATTTAGTGCCTACAATATTATTAATATTACAGTACCAATCTTGCCTCTCTCTATATAACGATCTCTCCTTACAACGATTAAATTCCCAGTCCCTTGCATATCGTTATAGAGAGAGGACTGTAACTGTAATTTTCTCGACATCATTTGTATGCTAAACAACGAGTTTTGGGAAATTCTGATTTTATCATTAGATTAATATTTAAAATTAAAATAAACTTAAAAAAAAATAACTTTTGTCGATTAGTGAGTTTTGTACATAATGGCATCAAATATCCCCGTACAGTTTTTTAAAACTTGCTTAGCATCTTAGCAATGAGCTAGTGTTAAGGAATTGCATATTTTGCGGTCAGAAATTTAGTTGACTTTTAGATATTCTTAAAAGTTTTAGGAAAAACATTTTTTTATTTCCATTGATTTTGTTATTGATGAATGTTTTGTTAATCCTCTATGGAACGACTTATCGATATTGCATTGCATTCACTATGTTGGGGCCTCAAATTTGTAGATAAGTAATGTAAATAAATATTATCAAGACATAGATAAGTGATTATTACTTATTTTATATGTATACAATAAAAGTTATTTTGCTATCTAAAATATGCCATTTAGTTCCAAGTAGATGTAAATAAAGGTAAGTAAATTTAATTTCTATATATATATATATATATATATATATATATATATATATATATATATATATATATTTATATATATATATATATATATAATATATATATATATATATATATATATATATATATATATATGTATATGTATATGTTACGGGTAAACCCCAAAATTGAATGAAACTAGTTTTACTCGGATATTTTGAGTATTTTTCAATGTGACTGGGTTTATTCAGAAATATTAATGTCAAATGAATAAAGCAGTACATTTTATATATTTTGAATATAATTAACACTACTAAATTTAAATTTTATTTGATTTCCTTTCTTTATCAAGAATCTACTACGTAATTATTATCCAAAAGATATAGTATTGAAACTTGATATAACTAAAACAGAGATAAAAATGATATTCAGTTTTACTCCGAATTATAAACGGTTATTGATTTGAACAGAATAATATAGTATTAACTGGATAAATCCAGAATACAACGAAATATTCACAAATATGCAGCTTTATGCACTACTGTAAAACAGGGTTATTTTGCACCTTAGTTTTTAGTTTCATTTTCTTAGAGTGGATATAACGTTACTCGAAAGAAGATCTGAACTTTTTATTATAAATGAGGAATTCTACAAAAATTCGCACCTTAGCTGGAGCCAAATATGGTGATATTGCAATTTGCTGCCCGTACCCCGCAGTAACATTTTTTTTTCTATAGGTTGATACCAAAAAACATGTTTTCAGGTGCGAGCCTCAAAAAAAAGGCAAATTTAAGTTTTTCCAACAAAAAACTGATGTGTTCGCTAAAGCTATTTCATCCTTCTAGCGATCTGCCTCGAAAAACGAGTGAAAGAGACTTCTATACTTGGAGCAGACGTACATATCAGGTATCAATCGCTTTGTCTTGGTCACCAAAATGAACTCTGACCCTTTGAAGAACAAAAAACAAAGGCTCAAAGCGTGGCAAACGGTTATTCAGTCCCTAAAATCGACGTTTTTCATTTTTTCGCAATTTTATCCTAAAATTGATTAAAATATACTTCTGTAGTTGGAGCACACATACATATTAGGTACCAACTGCTTCGTCTTGATCCCCAGAATGAAGGGTCAGAGTTCCTTTTGGGGACCTAGACGAAGCGATTGGTACCTGATATGTACGTGTGCTCCAACTATAGAGGTATCTTTTAATCTATTTTTGGGTAAAATCGCGAAAAAATAAACAACGTCGATTTTAGGGACTGAATAACCGCTTGCCACGCTTTGAGCAGGTGTTTCTTGGTTCTTCAAAGGGTCAGAATTCATTCTGAGGATCAAGTCGAAGTGATTGGTACCTAATATGTATGTGTGCTCCAACTACAGAAGTATATTTTAATCAATTTTAGGATAAAATTGCGAAAAAAATGAAAAAAAACGTCGATTTCAGGGACTGAATAACCGTTTGCCACGCTTTGAGCCTTTTTTTTGTTCTTCAAAGGGTCAGAGTTCATTTTGGGGACCAAAACGAAGCGATTGGTACCTGCTATGTACGTGTGCTCCAACTATACAGGTCTCTTTTACACTATTTTTGAATAAAATCGCGAAAAATTAAAAAAAAAAACGTCGATTTTAGGGACTGAATAACCGTTTGCCACGTTTTGAGCAGGTGTTTCTTGGCTCTTCAAAGGGTCAGAGTTCCTTCTGGAGACCAAGACAAAGCGATTGATACCTGATATGTACGTCTGCTCCAAGTATAGAAGTCTCTTTCACTCGTTTTTCGAGGCAGATCGCTAGAAGAATGAAATAGCTTTAGCGAACAAATCAGTTTTTTGTTGGAAAAACTTAAATTTGCCTTTTTTTTTGAGGCTCGCACCTGAAAACATGTTTTTTGGTATCGATCTACAGAAAAAAATTGTTACTGCTGGGTACGGGCAGCAAATTGCAATATCACCATATTTGGTTCCAGTTAAGGTGCGAATTTTTGTAGAATTCCTCAAATATTATATTCCTCTAATAATATAGCTCTTATTATAGTTGTTTTTTAGTTATATTGCATAATTAAGAGATTATCCTAATTTTATTAGTGGATGCAAAGTATACTTTTGATTTTGGTGAGTGGGGCCTAGGGGGTTGATGGGGGTGAGTTTTCTTTCATGTCATTTTAGTTTCCCCTTACTATCCTAGAAACGGTTTCAAGCATTTTTCGATATCAGCTTTTTGATGGTGAGATATAGCTTATTGTAAGTTTTAAAATTGACACACTGTATATCAAATTCTACAGGGTGTTTTAGAAATAGGTATACCACATCTATTTCCGATATCACTAACGGATCCTTTTATTTAAAATATTTGTAGCAAATTGATATTGAATTATTTTAGCTAATTTTTTTCTAGGTTAATTTTTTTTAATATGGAAAAAACACTGACCTTTTCTGTTTGCTGTAGAACACTAGAAGGTTTCGATACGCAACAATTTGAACAGTTAGAGTATGACACTGTTGGTAAGTAACATGAAGAGAGGTATTATTTCAATTTGTCTAAGATTTATAATTTGTGTTTGTTATATTTCAGTAGGAACACAAAACGTATAACTAAAAAATCTGCAAAAACATAAAATTTCTAGTTCTCCTCTAAATATTTACAAAATGAAAAAGGCTGGTTATGTAAAACCCAATACCAAAAGAAAAGTTGTAATATTCTCTACGAAATACAATACTAATATAACAGGGTGTTCCATTAAAAATAAATGAGAAAAGATAAAACTATTTAAAAGTAACACTAAACTAGAACATCTTTGACATATCATTTACATTTTCATTACCTTGAAAACCTAATCCGCAGTTCCTTAAATATTACCATTTTACTTGATACAAGTCTAAATATTTTAAAAATTAATAACTTTAGGCCTATAAAACCTTACACAAACTCTTCATGTTTACAAAAAATGTATTCAAAAATACTTTAATATACAGAGTGTTCCAATTTAAAAAAAAATCACAACTATAGATCATTCCGTTGTTCTGACTGACCCTGTATAATTAAAAATAATTTTAAATTATAGATATCTTAGTTATATATTAGTTTTGTTTAAAAGTGTTTATATAATTCATAGTTTAGCCATAATCAAAGAAAGTCAGAGGTTTTGCGCACCCTACATACATACATAATGGCTATACACCCCAGCGTGGGGTTAAACCGCGAATTCTTTCTAGATCCAATTTCTTGGGTGGATGAGGTCTTTTGTTTATGTTACCTTCTTGACAATATCTCTCCATTTTTTTCCTGTATCTAGTTTTTCCTCTTCATTCTCTGACTCCTGCCCTTTGGAGGTCTTCTTCAACTTCTTGCAGCCACTTTGATCTTGGTCTTCCCTTCTCTTTCTGCCTCCTGGATTCCGTTCTATCATTGCGTATGTTACTGCCTCATCTCCTGCTCGCCAAATGTGACCTAACCATCTAACTCTGCATTGCTTTATTTTAGTCACGATGTCTTCCTTAATCTCTGCATTTGTTCTGCTTCTATATTCATTTTGATCTGTTCTGATTGGTCCTAATATGGTTCTCATAATCTTTCTCTCTGTTATTCCTAAGTCTTCTTCATCTTTTTTAATAATCGTCATTGTTTCTCCTGCATATAATAATATTGGCCTAATTATGGTGTTATAAATGTTCATCTTAGTTTTTTTAGTCAATGTTTTGCTTTTAAATAATTTTTTGTTTGCAAAATAAGCTTTATTGGCTGCTAATATTTTTTCTTTTATTTCAGACTTCCTTTCTCCGTATTTGCTTATTGTAACACCTAGGTATTTGAAATATTCTACTTCTTCAAACTCAGAACTTCCTATTTTGATTTTTTCTTTCTTTGGCTTTTTCACTAATCTTAATTTTTTTGTCTTTTCTTGATTTAATCTTAGTCCCATTGGTTCCCATTTCTCTCTTATTTCTTCTAGCATTTCTTTCATTATTTTCCTGTTCTTTGCAATAATAGCAATATCGTCTGCATATGCAATTATTTGACCACCTCTTGTTCTGAGATTTCCTTTATTTATATTCCGTAGTACAAATTCTATTACTAGATTAAATAGCGTTGTTGATAAGGCATGTCCTTGTTTCATCTCTTTATTTATAATGAATTCCTCTGTCTCTCCTCTCTGTGTCTTTATGCTATGCTTTGCGCACCCTGTATATGTATATTATTTTGCCAGCATCTCGTAGGCTCCACAGCTGAGATTGCCAGCTTTGGAGCCAACCATCGAGTCAGAATCTCGATGGATAGATAGATTCTAACTCGATGGAGCCAACGTTGGGTCAACTGTGTTCCCACATTCAGTGAAGCATCCACACATTGGGTTAAGTATTGGGACGATATTAGTCTGTTCCCTCTAGATCCAACGTCAACATGTTCGACATGAAAATTGCAGTGGCTGCGACTGTCGTGATAATGAGTCCATTTGATTATATTTTTCTACAAAAAGGCGAATTTTACGTCATTTTGTCTACAGCGTAACTTAAAGCTACTAGATCTTTAGAGATGCCGTATTTGGCAACTGCAGACTGAATATATGAGTCTAAACCTGACGTCGAGGCTCTGAATCCCATGTATTCTTTTATTAATTCAATTCCAAAATTTCTTAGCCTTCTATTTTTGCTATATTCTGCATCAAACATGACTTAATCCACAGCCCATACATATTTTAAAAGTTACATGACCACACGACGGTGGTCTATTAGGACAAAATTAAAAGCATATACTTTTGTAAGATATTTAGATAAGGACATTTTCTTGGGTGCCTGATTGAATAAAAAACAGATATGTATATTATTTATTTATCTAAAAAATAGCCTTTTGAGCATAAACCTTGTTCTGATAGATTACCGACGTACATCGGAGTGTTCATCCTAAAGATGATTTTAACATGTTGTAAATTTGTTTTTTAATGCCGTCATGGAATGGAAATTTTCTTCTTTTTATATAGACATGGCTCTGTCTGATTTTCAATGTGCCTCCAGTAATTGTCATTCCATCGTTTTTGTGGTCTTCCTACTGATCGTCTTACTATTGGTTAGCCGTTCCATTCTACTCTTCTATTTCTTACCCAGTTTTTGATGTTCTCCACCTTGCATCTATGTCGTATATCTGTACGTCTAACTCTGGCCCATAGTGTCTTACCATCAATTTTTCTGTGTTTTTATCTCTGCTGTTTCTAACATCCTTTTTGCCCTCTTTGTGTCAGGTCTTGTTTCTGCCGCGTATGTCATTATTGGTCTGATGACTGTTTTGTAAATTCTGCCTTTCGTTTCTTTCCCGATATTTTTATTTCTCCATATTGTTTCATTCAGGCAGCCTGCGGCTCTGTTTGCTCTATTCACTTGATCTTCCACTTCGGTTTCGAGCTTTCCATAGCTAGATAATGTGATGCCTAGATATTTAAACTCCATCACTTTTTCTATTATCTGACCTTCCAGCTCCAATTTACATCTTCGTAAATTTGCTGTTGTAATCATGCATTTTGTCTTTTTAGGGGAAATTAACATGTTAAATTTTCTGGCGGTTGCCACTGTAGCTGCTGCTGTACACTGCTGTAGCGCCAATCTGTGGTCGGCATCACCAGTATTGGCGCCATTCCTTTTGATGTGTACGCAAAAACCGACATCAAACGAAACAGTCCCAACGTTGGAGCAAATCATAAAAACGTTGGCGCCAACATTGGCCCCAACACTAGTTTGTCGGTACACACATTGGACGAACGCTGTTGGGGTCAACGTTGGCCCCCATGTGTGGAGCTGGCGTAAATGGTGAAAATGATTCGGGCCCGTGCAATAGAGATACCTTACACATAGGCCATACCGAGCGATAACAAGTAGTTACTTCAAAAATAAACGTTTATAATAAAGTAAAGTACTACTACAGAAAAATTAAGATCAAATAAATTATCTCTGTAAACTTTTCGAATCTGATATCTAATATCTAAGTAGACAAATAAATCATAACCAATGATTCTGGCTATTTTCATATGACGGGGAATGCTTTCGTTATACGTCATAATTTTTTTATAAAACCATTTTATTACAAATAGTTGTATTTTCAATATGATTTGGTAGAGAACTTTCTTAATTTCTTAATGTTACAGAACATCTAAAAATTAATATCCACCGTGTCTTTGACATTCCACCGCATAGACAAATAATAGATGGATGGGCCACCAAACCCGAAAACGATCAGTCTATACTTCAAGTATGCACACATTTAGGACGCATAAATTATTTATTTTTAAGCTGTAGTCAGGAAGAACAAATTCCAACTGACAGCTCTTCCAATGCTCAGGAAAATGGCAGAGGTATGTATATTGCGATACTGAATTAATGGTCTTATAAATCAGCATAATATGACCATAGGATATTTTAAGGCACTGGAAAATTTATTAATACATAAATATTAAAGGATATATTTTAGATTATTATTTCATCTTTCGTTGATCACCTTGCTCTTGCTCTTGCTTTATAACTTTCTCCCCAAAACGATCTTTCTCACTCTATATGGTGACGATGTTATAACTGCTGCTTTTGTTGGTTTGGGTCCTTTATTTGTCAATGTTTTCTTGTTTTGTTGGAATAAGTAAAATGTCTTTTGGTGAAACCATTGCTTGTTCCATTGACATTTATGACATACTCGAAGGACCAGCTTCTGCTCGTCGAAATGTCGAAACCATGGGCGGCCATTTGACCACTTTGGCACCTTAGATAGGCTTTTCCAAACAGCTCAGATATGTTATTCCATTTGAGCCAAAGTTTCACAATTATTGCTTCAACCAGTATAATTATTATTTATACCATTGGATAGCATTTTTTATATTCTTTTTAATGATGTATCACAAGTATGGGTTTGCAATTTAAACTTTTTTGGTTGTGGTGGATGGGGCCTACGGGCTTGATGGGGGTGAGTTCTCTTTCATGTCATTTTAGTTACCCATTACTATCCTAGAAACGGTTTCAAGCATTTTTCGATATCAGCTGTTGTTAGTGAGATATAGCCCATTGTAAGTTTTAAAATTGACACATTGTATATTGTTTTTTTAGATTGTATGGAAATCAGAGCAGTAAAAAGTTGTATAAGAAAAATTAATACCCACATAATAGCGTCAGGAACAAAGTTTAATATAGGAAAACTATCCAAAATTAAAAATACTGTACTCCTTGCTCCTCCTGTAAATGTAAGTCCAAAATCAATTTTAGAGCAAAATCTAAATTTTTTACTATGTATACTGTCAGATAAAAAGTGGAACAACTGGGTAAGATTAAAAACAAAAGTGTAGGATATCACAACAAAAATTGCCGAACTGAAATGGAGCTTCGCAGGTCACAATGCTTGACAAAAATACCAACATTGGAACACCTCAATACAACATTAAAGACCTTATAAAGATAGGTAGATGACATGAAAAGAATAGCGTCTACAAATTGGAAGTATGTTGCTCAGGATAGAGATCGATGGAAGGAGCTGAGAGAGGGTGTATGTCCAAAAAATGGACGATAGAAGGCTAAGAAAAAGAAGAAGTGAACGTTCAGCAATGCTTTTTGGGTTTTATCGGTTTCGGATGAATAGTGGCTACGTTTTGACAAATGATAAATGTCTGTATCATGTAGGGGAAGGACGTCGAAGATGACGCACCTAAGCAAAATACATTTTATTTAAGGGTAAAAAATATTTAAGCTAACTTTGAATGCTACGAGCCTGTAATTTGGACATTTCTATAACCAATTTCTAGGATTATTTTTAAATTCAATAAAAGGAAGTATTGTTTATGCGGCTTTTTTAAAAAACGCTTTTGCGCCATCTTACCTTCCACCGAGGGAAAGATGACGCACAGTGATGGTGAAGATGGCGCATGTAGGTATCTATATTAAAAGCGCAAGAGATATGAAAAGAAAATTTATTTTTTAATACTTAAAGTAAGAAAATGTAAACAAAGCTTTTTTAACATATTAACAAAAGTCACAAATGTAGTTTTCGGGACTTTTGGCTCCACTGCATTCTTTATGCACCCATTGTCCACAACTTGTGCATCTGAACACCATGTTTCCGTCTTTTTGCCGAAGTCTCCACATAATATGCAGATATTAGTTTCACCTCCCTCGTTGATTATGTCATCCAACTCATCGTCATTGCAAAGACCTTCTTCATCAAAATCGCTTTCTTCAGTATCGCTATCCTCCAAGATTTTTTTGTTTATTTTTTGTTTGATTATTTTTTGTACTTTGGCTTTCTCTTTATTTTTATTTAGTTTTAATCCTGCATCATTAACCAATACTTGTCTGGTTACTTTTTTCTTTCCTTCTTCCGACTTCGCCAGTTTTTCTTTTTTTTATTCTCTTTTTCTTCTAAAATTCTTTTAAAGGGGTGCTTGTTAGAATTTCAGAATGTTGCTTTTGTCGTTCATATTTTCTTTTAATTTTTTTATTGGGCAAAGGAACGGCCTTATCAATATTTGCCACCTGATCATATGCTAACTTAAAAATCTCGGCGACATCATATGGAGTAATTTTATCTTCAAACTCTGAGTTGCTGATCTTAGATTTTAGAAAGGAATTGCAATGGCGACCATACGCATATTTTAATGCAGAAAAAAATGACACATCAAGAGGTTGTAATTTGTGGGATGTGTGGGGTGGAATACTAACCATTATAATCCCATTCTCTTTGCAGTAATTATAAATATCCAGTGAAATATGGCTCGAGTGATTATCTAATACTAACAGCACGGGATTATCTGGACTAGACAGGACTTTTTTTTTTGGAAATTCTTCAGCCATAATAAAAAACATAGACGTATTGCTCCATCCATTATCCGTGCAGTTGTAAATCGCACCGCTTGGTCCATTTTTCTGAAGCTGTGGGCTCATCCTCTTCCTGGGAAATATAAATAATGGAGGTATGTAGTTGCCGGAGGCACTGAACGCCATTATTACCGTGATATTCTTCCCTCGTTCCCACGAAGAAATGATTCCAAACTGCTTTACTCCTTTGGGTCCAAGTCTTTTACATGATTCTTTAGGAACCGTAGATATACCGGTTTCATCAACATTGTAAATGCGATCTGGCAGAAATTTATATTTTTCTTGCACTGTTTCCAAATTTTTAAAAAAGCGGTCTACTTCTATTTTATTGAAGGCTGTTATCCTATTAATGCTTGTAGCTTCTGGCTTTCTCAAGGAAATTTGAGGATTTCGTTTTATAAATCCTAGATACCAGTCTTTTCCAGCTATTTGTTTATTCTTATTAAAATTGTGTTTAATTTCATTGCGTTCTGCATAAGCAAATGCCATGGTTCTCAGCTCTATGCAAGTGATACCAAAAAATAAATTGGCCAGCTTGAGAACATGATCTAGTTTCTCCTTTTCATGATGTGCCGAAAACAATGGGGCTCTACCAAGAGACTCTGATTTGACTTCCTTTAATAAATTTTTAACCTTAAGTTTTCTCCTAATGTAGCTTCTGGTATTGAAAATGCCCTTGCCACTTCCCGAATTTTACGACCATCTCTACAAATTGCATTCAATGCTGCATTAAGAGCTGCTGCAGAAAATGATCCTCTCTGTGTTTTTTCGTATATATTTTCCAATTTCTAAAAAAGAAAAAGATGCCTCAAAATGCAAAATAGACACTAAATAATAAATATTCTATACTAAATTGTTATTTAAGGTAATGAACTGAAAAGGCAAAGATGACGCACTATAACAGCAAAGATGACGCAGTCTGCGTCAACTTAGCCTGTTCAGCATAACCTACAAAAAATGGTTATCAAAATTATCCATCATCAAATATTAACAGATAAATCCTCGCTAACTGAAAATAAATATCACCTACTCCCATGAATATGAAGAAAAATCCAATGGAACCATTTTTACACAACTTACCATTAATATTCGCAGTGTCAAAAATAACAAGAAATCAACGTGTATCGCGTTACTCTGCCTCACAGATACTAAACAGTACGAAAGCTGACCGATGAAGTTTTAAAGTAATAGTAGTTTCTAAAGGAGGCGCCACGGGTATAAAAACTGAATTTAGTGAAGTACTTGAAAAAATACAGAGGTGCGTCATCTTAGATGCTGCGTCATCTTCCCCGTCCTTCCCCTACGAGCCGCTTCCCATATCAGTTGGCCCAACATTAGATTGGACCTCTAAATTAGATTAGATATGGATAAAACCTCTGGATTTAACGTACTTATGAAAATATCAACGAATGTTGACATATATGTAGTCCAGACGTCAGAGAGTTAAAAATAATAAGAACAAGTTGAATTTTGTCGACAATATTATTTTTGTTACCCCAAAAAAGGTGTAAAAAATTTACCACTTTTAGCCCCGGGGTTCTCAAGGCTGAAACAAATAAAATGACAGCTAAGACCACGCCCTAAGATTTACAATATTAATTAGTGTAAGTTAAATTATTATGAAAGCAATCATTATTATTAGAGAGAAAAAATATCTATCTTTACTTTAAAAGTTCAAACAAAAAAAGTTACATTAGGTTACACTTTAAGATTTCTGGGGTTACCTTCACTGCTACCGATCAATAATCTATCTCCAAATTGTAAAAGATACTATAGGACGGCTTCTTAGGACAAATACAAACTTGAGATTGAAAGTTTGGAACACAAACTTTATGCCGGGCTTCTTAAAAAACAGAAATATATAAAACTGGACACAACGGCAACATGCAACGGGATCGAAATTGTTGCAGGCAATACAAATCCCTTAGGTACTTAAAAAAAATGGAAATAGTGATTACACTTTTCTAAACTGACATATTACATAGAGTATAGTCAACTATTTTAAACAATTTTTGCCGGTCTCTTTACCAACTCACTAAATATGTCCGCTCATTTGCGTTATAACCTCGTATCACTTATAAATAACCTTGAATCACTTCCAGTTCTTAAAATCGTAGAAATAAACATGTATTATATTATATGGGTTATATAACTTTGTAGCCCAATTCTTTCTTTGGGGGATTTGATTGTAAACAAAGACACCAAAATTTATATATAGCCAAGGAGTGTACTACAAAATTTTTATAGTTGCATTTTATAGGAAATTATATTGCTACAAGATTTTGAAGGTTAGGCTCTAGTAATCGAAACTTTATAGTGGTCAGTCAATGAAACATATAGATTTTATTGATCTCATGAGAGTAATAAAATATGGCAAAAATCGCGCCACGTTTATTTATTTAACACCTTTATAAAAACTGAGTTTATTCGCGACAAAATACAAAAATTGCATACGAAAGCTGCGTGTTTTACCTTTAAAACGCATTTTGATTTTTGTCGATAGGACACTTGGATCAAAAGATATCGAATTTTTACCGTCGAGATGATAAAAATTTTACGATAAAAATTTTAAAAAGTACGTTTATTGACGCGTCAATTTCCACTTCGGAAATCGTTCGTTAGTATTTTGAGAACGATTTCCGAAGTGGAAATTGAAACGTCAATAAACGTACTTTAATCTTTAATTGTGGCTTATTCCCAGTTAAATAGTAATTAATTTAAAATGCCACGAGAAAATAGCTTCAGAACAATATTGATTTCGTGCACCTGACTGACATTCAAAATCGACGGTCGCTTCAAGCGTTGTTTCTGAGAGAACGGTTCATTCTACACAAAAAGTGCCAATAATCATTTTTGTTTAAAATTATCTCAGCTACATTTTTTATTTGAAACATTTTTTTCTACGGCGTACAGATTCTTAGTAAATCGTTTTTTTTTGCGTTTTTACCGCCCTACGTGTGGGGTTTTAGGGGGAAATCTGGGGGTTAAAGTGGTAAACTTTTTTGCATTTTTTGGAGTCCCAAAATTAATATTCTCGACAAAATTCAGCTTGTTCATATGATTTTTTGAGGTTGAGTGGCATGACGACTGGAATAATAAGTGAATGCATAGCCAGGGTTTAGTGAAATTTTTTTATTGTTGAAAATAAATAAAAAACCATAAGGGTAATGTTTTAAATAAATATTAATAAAAATTATATATTAATGCGTATGGGAACTTATAAAAACATGCAGAGTATAATTTGTTTATGGTAATCGACTTAAACTGCAAATTTCATAGGTGGACCAACTGATACGGGAAGGGGCTCGTAAGTGTCTCATTTTATAGACTGGATAACTGAGGAGGTAATATACAAGCAGCCTTAAGTCACACAAAAATCAAAGTTGAGTTAGATGTGCCAATGCATTGTTCTGTTGTAGCCAAAGTGGTTTATTTTATAGGATTCATGCAAAAAAATTAATACCAATGGTAAAAGCATGTTAAAACCACCTTGACATGCAAAACAACTTATTTCCACTAGACTGGTCCATGCTAACCAGCTTATTTCCAACCAACTAATAGAAGCTCTGCAGCTGCCACTCAGCTGACCCAGTGAGTCTTACAAATTTGAGGATATGTGATGGCGTATTGTTTATTGTAAATGATAATTACTTTATCATTTAGAGGATAATGGATGGGGCAGATGGAATTGTAAGTGTTGGTGAAGAAAATGAAGGGACCAGAAAGAAAGGAAAGAAAGTTACAAGAGGAAAAAGGAAAAGTAAACAAATACCAAGTATATAGCTTCTAAGAGAGACCTAGTTTTTGTACCGTTTAAGTGCAATATAAACGTTTTACATGAGAAAAAAATAAGGTTCATTTACATCAACTTTTTTAAAGAAGAATTTTTATAAAGTTCCAGTAAAGGTTTTGGAAAGTTCCTACCACACTTAAAGTACGTGCTGCCTTCTCAAAGAACAAATTAAAAGTGCACCAGCACAGTCTGCTGAAAAGACGCAGCTAATGGTTAAAAACCGGATTCATTCAAGAAGAGCAAAAGCTTTTTATGAGTACATGAAAATGGATGTTTGTTTCTCTTTCTGTTAGCCTTTGCTTTGATCTTCAAAAAATTCAGCCACAACCGAAAATTCCAATTTGGTTTTATAACTTTTGTATTACTGATCTAAAAACTCAAAACCACATGTTCTACTTTTGTACGGAGAAGCAGACAGGAAAAGACAGTGTGGAAATATCATCCGCTCTCTTTAATTATTTAAAACAAGTTGATGTTTAGGCTGTTCTGTACTAAGGTTATTTAGTGATGGTTGTGTTTCTTGGATTTTTCTTGTATTCCTGAGAATACTGATTCATTTTTTGGAAACACACAAAACATCAATCCAAATAATTTTATTGTATTTTGCTGTACGCGCACACGTAGTTTTTTACCCACCGACTGTGTTTTTGGAAGAACAAAAAAGTAGTTACGAAAAAAATCCATAATTTGAATGTAACAGGAATACTATGACATCTACAGTGGCATAAGCAAGGTAAAAGCACTAAGAGTGGTAAGAGAAGATTGGCCACTTCTTGAAACTAAGAAACTAAGTGAATAATATAAGGACATCCAATCAATTAGTGAAATGAAGAGAATTGAATTATGCTACCAGACACAACAAAAAATTAAACATCTCAAAAAAAAGAGAAAATTGAAGGGAAAAGAGAATCTTACAAAAATATTGTGTTGGTAAGGGACTTGAAAAAATACAGCTATGAAGGAAAAGAGTCTTTTATATCTTTTAGAAAAAAGAAGGTAAGGCCTATATGATTATTTTACAAAAATAGAAGTTCATTCAGAAAATCATTGTTGCTTTACTATTGTTTTTTTACTTTATTTACATGCAAATCATCTTTATGTTCACAACATTTTCCATACAAAACGACTTATTTCCACTGAGTTCGTGCAAAAGCCTTTTTGCCAAAACAAAATCAATTTTTTAAACTATTTTTGAGCTACCCAATTAAATTAAGTGTTTTAATCTCATGTTTGGAACCAATACTATTTGATTGGAACATTGACATTAACATTGATTAGAACTCATTATCCTTTTTCACAGTAAAGCTGTAAGTTATTTGCTCTCCATGAAAAATTACTTATTTGTGACTTAAGCTTGTTTGAATTTTACCTTCTCAACTATATTATTTTTTATTTTAATTTATACTGTTTTTAGAGAAAATTTTTAGTTTTATATATGCACAATTCAAGGGAGGAATTTTCAACTAAATTTGTAAGATATTTACGAGATGAAGAAATTGCTGGTATTTTGAAAGACTATTTCTATATTATTGGATGGGATGTTGAAAACAGAACTTATCACAGGGCACTTTGTAAAGCTCTAGAAGATGCTAACTTCGGTCAACTATCTGCATTAATTCAAGCTGAAGCCTGTTCTGCAGTTATTATTCAAAATATAGACGGTTCTCCCAATATTCTTCCATTTTTAATTGGAGACAACGTAGATTCGAGCCGAGATTCCTTTTTATTGTGTCTACAAAATAGTCGCGACTTTTTGATTGTGGATCGCAAGCTTGCAAATGGCTTAGATGGTTCTTCACAGCGCAACGAAATGACTTCGGAAGCTTTTCAAAAAATTATGGCAGACAGACTTGGCGACAGAGATTACGATAGTTTCGCTTTCGACCAACATGATCTGTTGAAAAAGAAAATTGGTTTTGCATTGTTTGGTCCACCTGTACAAGAAACAGGATATGACGAAGTTCAAAACTCTCAAATTGAAAATTTGTTCAAGCCTATTTTAAAACACAATAGTAAGTACGATTAATATATTTTATTATTAACTATATTACATTTCATAAAATAATGTGAACTTGAAAGTCTTCTTCTTATCTTCTAGCCAAACAAACCGTAGAATCCAAAATAGGATTTATGAACAATCCATCTCTGTTCGCAATTCCTAGTCATTTTCAGTTCTAGTTCAACACCATCTTCATACAGGTCACAAAATTGATTTTAAAAAGCTCCAGGACCATAGCCTCAACCCCCTTGTATAAAACAAGAATTATTCAACAAGTCTTTTAAAAATTTACTGTCTCAATAAATTATATATTTTGAATTTAAAAAATTATTTCAAAAAAATTAACTGTTTTTCATATATGAACATATCATTGATGGCAATTTAAAAAATATATGGGAGCGCGATTTTTAGCATTGGAAAACACACTAAAAATCCTGGCCACGCCTATGGTGTCACACTGGTATGGGTTGTAGGTAACACGGCAATGAAAGAGCTGGTTAGCAGAAAAGCAACAATGAAATAATTTCGGTCCAGAGACTGCCATGGAGTATTAAAAAGAATCTTTTTAGCACTCGACTAAAAAAAGCCTGGATCCGAAGACAACATATCTCGCTGGCATGTGTTAGTTGGATCGAAGAACAGATGAGTCTCTTCATAATTAAATATACTGATCGGAAATGAATATTTCTTATATTATGTCTCAGTTCATTAAATCCCAAAATTATTTTTGACCCAAGACTTTTCACGCGCACTTTATAATTAATCTTTAGATACTATCCAATAATACATTCAATCAAAATAAACTATCTATCATTTCTAAAACTCACAGTACGTAAATATTTTAATTTCTAGGAATGTATTGCATTTATGAATATGTTTTTATGTTTTCAGATTTATACGCCGAATACCAAGATCAGGTTGAACTAGCTTTCATTTATGTTGTCTTAGAGCCAACTGATAAACAAGCAACAATTAGCAGAAAAAAAGACCCAAACTATAATCCACGTGTTGATATATCTCCTATTCCGATATTTGTTTTAAGAAAGTGTCGAGTACAAAAAGGTGAAGCTTGCAGAATTTTTATAGATCACGGTGGCAGAGTGTATTCGAATTGGCAAGATTATTTAAAAAATAACAAGTTACCTGAAAGTATAATGGTGTTACCATTAAATGGAAGGTAAGTAACCCAATGTGTTGTAATTATTAAGAGGATTATTTATTTATTGTAACATTTGAACCATAATTTCATGATAAATTTCATGATTTTGGATTTCTCATTGCTTATGTTCACTGCATTGCATTATGTTATGTTGATGAATTCTCATTGAAGTCCATTCTTCAGCTATAGTGAGAGATTGTTGCATTTTATCTCTTTGAATTTGTCATTAAATTTGTCGTGGCCTAAGATGGTAGGACATGATGTCCGTCGTTACGAAATCGTTGTGATTGCCTAATAGGAAATGTTGTCGAATGCTCCCTCTTTATTAATAAATGCATCCAACATCACTTCTTGGTTTTATATTACGTACTTTCTTACCTCCTTCTTTTGTTTCTATGAGCTCTACGTCATGCTGATACGCCAGCTCAATTTGGTGGTGACCTTGAAAAAGTCTGACTCTAAACCAACTCGAGGCCACTTACTTGTGCCAAATAATTTTGTAAAAGAAAATTCAATAATAATTAATAGGAGGATGTGTTAGTAAACACTACAAAAAGTATTGAGCATTGTAGGTTATAAATTTAATTTATTAATTAAAAGGAATTTTATCAAAATGCTGACTGATTCTTCAGTAAATTTATTTAAAATGGAATATTATAGTAATTGGTGAATTATAATTCATATAAATGAATTATACACACATCAAAATAATTTAGGGGACACCTCTATTAATAGCTTTAAATCAATGTTAGCTGTAAATATAAAAATAAATTAAGGTTTTTAATATTTTTTGTTGTTTTGTTGATTATTGTACGAATTTGGTGGGTAATCCTGATATGAATGACTAAAAAAAGTTTAACAAAACTTCAATATGAGTTTTCTATCAGATAGAAAGTAATATTTCTTTGCTGGTACCTGATTTTCGATGTCTGTGTTGATTTTTATTTAGTTTTGCAAGTATAAAAGTAATTGCCAATAATGAAGAGACATCATTTAAATCGCGAAACGCAGTGGCGTGCTATCGGGATGCTTCAAGCTGACAGAAGTCAAAGCGACGTTGCTTATGGACCTCTACACCCAGCGGTCGGGGAACGGGGGTAAATTACCCCAAATGGGTGATAAAATGAAATTGATCGGGTTTTTTAGGGGTAAAAAATGAAATTGTGAGAAAAAAGTATATATTTTAATTTGAATTTTTATAAAACCTGTTTAGCACTGCACCGAATTATTTTGTAATTATTTGTTGAAGGATTAAAATACACCCAATAATACCACCAAACCAATGTAAACTTATTTTTATATGCTCTGGGGCAAATTTTCAACCCAAAGCCCCCCTCTGGGTGCGCCACTGCACTCCTCAACAGTAGAGTGTTCTCGAGAAATATCTATGCGCAGGTGTAAAGCGCAAGCCCCGAGTCCCGGCTACCTGCATCGGTTCCCTCCCAGTCCGTAGCGTGCAGGGCAGTATTACAATTAAATGGACGAGTCAGGCGTTCATCCATTAATCATCGAAATATCGATCAAGGTAAAGCGCCCAATTAGAAAAATTAAATAAGTATTTTACAAACAAATAATTTTCTGACTCCCATCCGAAGGCAGCACACTACAAAAGAACAATATCAAGACGCAATTCCATTAAATTACGGTAATAATACACCAAATAGCAGCGTGATCAGGACCATAAAAACCACCGATTGAGAATTGTAAAGAAGGAATTGACAACCGAAATTAACAAAAAACGACAACCAGTGACGCAAACATAACGAACAAAAGCCAATCACACCTGTCTTCCAAACCGCCGCGCAAACTATGCATATTAAGAAACATCTGATTAACAGACAACGAATGACTCGCAACTTGTTAGGTACAAAAGATCAGCGATCCAGAAAAGGGCTAGCTTTGACAGTAGCCTGGTGGATTGCTTCGAATAAGGACCAAAAACTATTGGATACGCAATGGATATAACAAGCTGCTGTAAATGACAGGATTAAGTGAGGTCCCCAAAAAGAAGCGAACAAACTAAATTCAGTGCCCTTGATCAGCTGAGCAAAGGTTGCCCACTCCAAAAACATCATTCGCAGACCACTGTGATGAACACGAAAATAACAAAACACCCAGTCAAATCAATAGGCTCTTACAGGCATGATGCATCAAAACCAGATAAACGTGACACCCAACACAGCAACACGTGTACCTATACTGTTCGCTAACACCGGCGGAGCCATAAAAATTTTATGAGGACTAGATGATTTGGAAATGCTGAACAATTGGCCAATGTGCAGCAGGTTTATAGACAGCAAGGCGGCAGTATAATGGTATGGCGTGGCATCACTCTTGGTGGAAGAACGAATCTCCTTTGTCTGAGAATGGTTTTTAAATGCAACAGACTACCGCGATATTATTCTACAACCTATGATCGTACTCTTTGCACAACAAGCTGGTCCCAATTTTAATTCATACACGACAATGCGCGTCCGCATATTGCCTGTGTTGTGTGAACATTTATCGAATATAATGAAATTGAGGTTTTATCATGGCCTGCACAATCGCCAGAGTTCAACCCAATTGAGTATGAATGGGACATATTGGGCAGATGCATTTTACAAAAAAATATTGCGATCAATACAGAGAGCAACTGTATGAGGGCCTTTCAATGGAGTGGAATAGAATACCGCAGCAAGACTATTGACATATGATCATGAGTTTGTCTTACAGATGTAGGACAGTAATCAACAACCGTGGAGGTCATACACTGTACTAACTTAATCTAAAGCCTACTTTGTTGGGAGTTGAGGGACAAACATTTTTTTTTTGTTACAATATGTTTACTTATAGAGTCCTCTTTGATTTTCTTAAGAGCTAATGTGTGTATGTATAGGTCAAAACCCGGAATGATTCTTATGGGACTTTAAGAAAATATGTGATTTAGGTTCTCTATTAGGCCACATTCACAGTAAGGGTTGTCCGCGAAATTCAGTTTGAAAAGATGTTGATTTGTTGATGGAAAATATTTTGTACTCTGTAATATTGATATGATTTTTTACTAATTAAAGTTTTCCAAGTGTTTTTGAATTTATCTTTAATTTTATTTGTTCATTTGTGAGCATATGTTGAAATGTTCGTCGCAATTTCGAACGGCGACTTTATAATTGTATAAGCATTGGTGGAGATCATTTTGGACATTAATTTAATTACAAAACAATTATAGCTGATGAGTTAACTGTTTTGAATTATGAATTTATTCCTTCAAAATTTAGTTTATTTTATTTACGTTACATTTAATAAAATTTCCTATTAATGTTGCAAATTTCGTTTTAATGTAGTTTTGAACTTGAACGAAAAAATATTTATTAATACTTGCAAAAAATAGGCATTACTTAGTTTTTGACAGGAGCAACACTTTAAATTAACTGATTTTTTTAAGAACGATTTTGAGAACGATTTCCGAAGTGGAAATTGAAACGTCAATAAACGTATTTTTATCTTTAATTATGGCTTATTCCCAGTTAAATAGTAATTGATTTTTTTAAGGTCTAAAGTCAGCCTAATGTTATTTTTGTTCTACAAAAGGTCTTATTCCATTTTTTTATTACTCTGTACACAAGTAATCTTGTTTCTTGTCATCTGTTTCGTTAACCTTTCAGTTAATTATCTTAAAACGGCAACCATTTGTTTTAAAAAGATTCTCCGCTCACGATCCGAATATTAAACTAAATAATATTGTATCTCTTTTAAATTGAAATACAAAAATTTTTACCGATTAATTTTTAGATACCGAGTAAAGAATGACAGGGTATTACTCGAAAAGCACGAAACTCCCAGCTGTGGGGTATTAAACACGGTACTAAAAGTTAGTGATATAAGTAGTACAGTTGCTGGCGTAGGATCTGGTACTCTGATGTTTGCTGGTGCTTTAACAAGTGTTATTGCTGCACCCGTTCTTATTGGTGCAGCTGCCGTAGGAGCTACAGCTGGTATTTACAGTATTACTAGAAGTGCATTTGGTTTAGCTGACAAAATAACTCACGACGAAGTAAGTAAAACTGTTTAAAAAAATTTAACGTATTAAACGAGCACTGAAAGACGTATGTGGCGTCCTTCATCATTTTTAGTGACGAATTTAGATTTCTCGTCCCAACTCCACCTTACCAAATTTCGTGTTATTATCCCATGCCTGTCACGAAATATTCAAAAATAAAAGTTTAACTTTGACACCCTTTATTTTGGTTATTATCAACATTCGTACTAAAGTAAGTTAGTTTAAATCGGCCTATTCTAATCTCAGGAATCTAAGATTAAGTTATGACACTACGACACTAAATACAGATTACTGAAAATAATCCTTCAAGGAAAAGTATTCGGAAAGCGAGGAATTGGGGGAATAAGAATATCATGGTTAAAAAACCTGAGGAAATGGTTCTCCGCAACAACAACTAATCTGTTTAAAGCATCAATTAATAAAATAATTATAGCCAGAATGATTGAATGAGAAGGACATTTGGATCATCATGAATTTATACTGGAACCAGCGTGCTCAAGTCAAGGTCGAAGACCAGCTGACCGACCAAGTGGAGATTATGCGAGGAGTAAGGCAACGCTGTGTGCTATCGCTGACTCTTTTCAATATATACTCTGAGGAAATTTTTACCGAAGCCCTCACAAACCTAGAGATGGGAATCCGAGTGAACGGTGAATTCATCAATAATATCCGCTACGCCGATGACACTGTGTTACTAGCAACCAGCCTAAACGATCTGCAGGCCTTACTAGACCGAGTGCGAACTGTGAGCGTAACATACGGACTGAACCTTAATATTAAGAAAACTAAATTCATGGTTGTCGGCCGTACAAATTTAGATCTCGGGGCACTAATGGCAGGTAGCGAAGAGATCCAGAGAGTCGACAGATTCACTTACCTCGGAACTACCCTCAACTCACAATGGGACTACGCTCAAGAGATTAGATCCAGAATTGAAATGGCACGGTCTACATTTATTAAGTTGAGATCCTTGCTGTGCTGCAGTGATCCCAGTTTGGGAACCAAGATGCGGATAGTGAGGTGCTACGTTCTTCCAGTGTTACTATATGGAGTTGAAGCCTGGACACTGACGCAAACCACTGAAAAACGAATCGAAGCCTTCGAGATGTGGATATACAGAAGGATACTAAAAATATCTTATGTGGACCATGTCACCAAGGTTGAGGTCCTACAGCGCATGACAAAAGAAAAAGAAGTGCTTAATTTAATTAAACAACGTAAGTTTGAGTACCTCGGTCACGTGATGCGGAACGAAGAAAAATATCGAATTCTTCAACTCGTTATGCAGAGTAAAGTATTTGGCAGAAGCGGACCGGGACGCCGTCGTATCTCGTGGTTGAAAAATTTCCGACAATGGTTTGGGATGACCTGAAGAAGAAGAATGATCTCCAATATTCGAAACGAATAGGCACCAAAAAAAAGAAGATATTTGAGATATTTAAAATATTTGATATGTCTGAGAAGGTCTTTTTATTATGGCTTGTAAAGATTTTTGGATATTTGTTTTCAGCATTCCGTCACTAAAGATACAAACACATTTTATATGGGATCTTTACAATGTAGGGATTTCGAATACAACAGGTAGAACCTGACAAGGGATATCAATGATCTTTACTTAAGTATAAAGCTTAAAATATTATCAAATAGTTTTTCTTTTGTTGTATCGTAATATTAAGATTTCAACAATAATTATTAATTGCAGAATTTAAGTATTTTTAACTCAGAAGCACGAGGAATCTATATTAATATTCTGGCTGGATCTTTGGGATTTGTTGGAGCGGGTGCAAATATGGCTGTTTCTCAATTAATTGCACGTGGAGCCAATATTGGTCAGGTAAATATAGTTACTCATTTTTATCATTATTACTTTATATCACGAACAAGTTTTAAATTATGCTCATATGAACCACCTGCAACAATAAGTTTTAAGTATTCTTGATATGGTTCTAATACTTGTAATAGATAGGGGAGAGGTGGGATAGTTGATCCTGGTGGGATACTTGATCCCCATTTAAATTTGGCGCCCAATGATATCCTATTACTGTTCTGTCGACATACTTGGGTAAAGGCCATACTGTTTACTTTGTTTGGACAAATGGCTGCTACTTCAGAGCACGCTTGACATTTTAATGAAGATTATTCTATTATGTGACATTGAAAGTTTATTTTAAGTATGCGAGGTAAGTTAAGACAACTTTAATTCTTTTAGTTTATAATTATACTGTCCAAATAGTTAAAACATTTGTACTTTGATCCACTAAGTACTAAAACATTTATATTTAAATTGTAACTGTTTTAACCTAAAACTTGCACTTGTTAGAAAAATGTCATTACAGGGATAGTTGATCCTATTAAATGGGGGATACTTGATCTTAGGATGCTACAGACTACGCTGTCATTAAGGACACCAGAAGCCACAAGCTTGGCACGAAGCTCAGCTTTTAATCATCACACAGTTGGTACATTCTTTAATAAGTTAACAAATGTTTATACACGGCACCAGTTTCCTCCTGAACGTATATGTAATATTGACGAAACTGGCCTCACTACAGTATACAAACTTGCTAAAACAATTGCTGTGAAAGGGTCGAAGCAGGTGGGCAAAATTACGTCTTCAGAACGAGGCGAACTGGTTACGGTATGTGCTGGCATCAATTCTGCGGTGGATCACATGTCTCCTTACATCATATTTCCCAGAAAAAACTGGCAGAACAGATTTCTAAGCCATGCACCTCCTAGCAGCAATGCAACAACATATACCAGTGGATGGATGACTTGCTCTGGTTTTCTGAAGTTTTTGGAATACTGTTCGTTTTGCTCAGCCAAGCCTAGATCGGAAACATTTAATTGTTATGGACAACCATAAGAGCCACTGCTCATTGGAGGCTGTAAATTATGCAAGAGACAACAGCATCGTATTTCTTACAATTCCGCAACACGCCTCTCATAGGTTGCAGCCATTGGACGGCGCGGTTTTTGATCCACTAAAGACTTACTACTCCCAAGCAGCTTCCAATTGTATACTCAAATTTCCCGGGAGAACTATTACCATTTACGACATTGCCGAACTGCTTGGAGATGCGTTCCCCCGAGCCATGGCTCCTTCAAATATCATAAGTGGGTTCAAAGTATCTGCAATATGGCCGATAAATCCAAACATAGTTACTGACGACGAATTTATGGCCAGCGCTGTCACGACCGTCCATACCCAACTTTGATGCAGGAATCAGTTCTGGATTCAATACAGCCAACGCCTAGTGTTAGTACATCAATTTCTATAGAACCAAAGTAGTCTAAGGCTCTAAAACCTCGCACTCCAACATAAGATATAATGTCTCTGAAACATTTTCTCTACAAGACATCATGCCCTATCCCAAGGCAGCATTTCGTAGCAATCTTCTCGAGGTAGAAAACGGAGGCGCTCTCGCATCCTAACTGATCTCTGAAAAAGCGGAAATTAAAGAACTTGCTCTTAAGAAAGCCGAAATCAATACAAAAAGAGCAGAAAAGCTTTCAACACTTAGAAACACTGAACTTTTCGATTCGACTGATGTAGAGGAGGATGATCTTCTCAGCCTTCCAGATAGCAGCAGTGGCTCTGATTTTCTTTTAGATGATGAACTTATTAATGACACGGATCCTGAGCCAGACGACTCCGTTTTAGTCAAGTTTTGTACTAAAAAACAATGAAGTTTTATGTTGGAAAAGTTTTGTACCTGAAAGAAAATACATTGGAAGTTAAATTCTTAAGGCCAAAGGGACTAGGAAGCTGTTTCACTTTTCTAACAGTAGAGGATGTCAGCGAAGTTAACCGGACAGACGTACAAAAGCTGCCGCAGCCGTCCGTTAGCAGAACGGCCAGGACTGCTGACATAAAATTTAACCATAGATTTGATGCTAATGTTTTCTAAATAATTGTTCTTTTTGGCTCAATTTATTTTTGTATTTTATGTTTTTATTTAATAAAGTAAGTAGTTTAATGTGTTTCATTGTTTAATTTAATTAACTTTCATAATTGGCAATAATTACTTATGCTATGCATCATAGGTGGGATACTTTATCCCGACGATCAAGTAGCTCCCTCACCTCTCCCCTAGTGATAAAAAATTGTTCGTCTGTGACTATGTCTCAAAAAAAAAAGAACACATTGCATCATCCAAATACACTGAAGTGCAAAATTAACCGGATAGTCAGATTTTTTGTGGTACTGTACCTGATTATAAGTTCGACTGTAGGATTTTGTATTATTTCCTGTTTAAAACGTGCATTAAAAAAGATATGACACTAGAAGAAGTAGCACAAGCTGTTGCTTTACAAGATGATGGGCGGAGCATTCGTTACATCACAAATACTTTATTAGTTTCTTGAAGTACAGTATTTGATGTAATACAAAGATTTCGGGAAACAGGACAATACACCAGGATGCCAGGTCAAAGTAGAGGAAGAACCACAAGCCAAGTTAAAGATCGCTTTCTTAGATTACAAGTTTACACTCCATTAACAGAAGATCATCGGAGGCAACGTTTACACTTCGCTCGTGAACATCTTAATTGAGGTGTTGAGAAGATTGGTAAATATGCGCAAGCAGTGAAGTGCTATTGGCTCAGTGGAACTCCTTGTGTCTGGGAGATGGGATCATCACTCGTAAATGGGATAGTCCATATGTAACAAGAACAGTGCCCCAAGTTGTTCCCTCAAAGACATGTGCTAAGGACTTACTTGCACGATAGCCGCTCCGGGGGTCATTTTGGAATCAATAGGGGTATAGCTAGAGTCCGTGAGAGGTATTACTAGGTTACTTGTCGGCAACATATAAAAGAATGGTGCTAACGATGTAATTTGTGTGAATACAAGAAGGGACCCAAAACGAGACTTAAGTGAAAACTCAAACAATACATCACCGGGACTCCACGGCACTAAGTTGCTGTCGATATTCTGGGACCAAGTAGTTGCACTATTCAACCAAGTAGTAATCACGGTTATTGAGACCCTGCTTGAGAATGTCGTTTCCCGACATGGGGTTCCACTACTACTCCATAATGATTAAAGGCGCATGATAATAAACTTAGAATCGGAAATTTGGAAAGCCATGATGGCACTTTGCTTGGAGTTAAGTAGACCAGAACGACACTGGTTCATCCTCAGTCCAGCAGCATGGTAGAAACACATAGCCGGGCTATCAACAACTATATGTCGCCGTTTGTACATGAAAACCAGAGAGACGGAAAAATTGGTGCCTCCATTTCTGCAAATCTACCGAAGCTACCAACGTGAAGCAGAAGAGACTTTGTCCTTATAAAGAACAGAATCCACCAAACTGGTCCATTTATATACTTTTCGGACAGACATTTAAAAGAAGAGGGCGATGTTATGATTTACATATCTCTGTTTGTGGCCCCTATGCATTAGACAAGTCCAGAAGTCTTTCTCCACCGCATAAATATTTCAAGAACTGATTCTATTGACGCAGAGATGGCCTTCTAGAGTTTACGGAGTTCTCGTCGCCGAGTTAGCAGAACCAGTGGCGCACCCAGAATTTGTCTGAGGGGGTTTTAAATTTTTTTTATGCTACCTCCATTTTGAGTCCCTAAAATTTGGGTTTAAGTTTAATTTAAAGTATTAAAGATAGCAGTGCCAAAATTCAGGTATCTATTATCTTACCTACCAACTAAAACTACCCCCTCTTACTTGTGCGCTGTTGACTGTCGCACGTGTCGCACTCCGAAAGTGGGGTGGCCGCTGTAAGGCTGACGACATTTTTGAAACACTCCCTTCTCTTATCTAGATCTTATCTATTGTTATGAAGCTATTTTTTGTGGCATTTTAAAGTAATTACTATTTTAATGGGAATAAGTCACAATTGAAGGTTAAAATAAGTTGATTGACATTTGACATTAATACAACTTGTAAATACAATACATTTTGTGTCCGAACTATATTTAACCTTTTCTTTCTATTCTGTCAATGGCCATTTCTGAAGAAACTTGAGCTAGGACGACTTGGTCATCCGAAAAGTTCAGTGAGAATAGTACGTCATTTCCTATGGGGATTCCCATTACCTGGAAGTGGTTTTTCCAATTTTGGAAGGCTGCCTCAATATATAAATTAAACAGTAAGGGTGACATACTGCATCCTTGTTTTAGTCCATTGGCTCAGTCTATTTCCGAGTTATAACTGACCGAGGATATCCAGATTCGCCGTGGGGTCCGCCAAGGGTATATTTTATTACCCTTGTTATTCAATTTATACAGTGAAGCCATCTCAGAATTAGCGCTTGCCGAGATCAGTGAGGGCCTTATAATAAACGGTGAGCCACTTAATAACATAAGATATGCTTACGACGCCGTCCTTCTGGCAGGAACACTAGAAGAACTGCAACACCTTGCTGAACAACTAAATATATATTGCAACGGTTATGGACTAAAAATTAATTTGAAGAAAACCATGTTCATGGTATTTACAAAAGCACAAAACATCAAATGGATCACAGAAGATACTGATCAGACAAAAGAAATAAGATGCCGCATTGAAATTGAACAGTCAACTTTTAATAGAACGAGAAAACTTTTTTGTAATCGCGATATCGATATATCGCTCCGGATAAGAATGCTTCGATGTTATATTTTCTCTACTCTTTTGTATGGGATTGAAGCTTGGACACTTAAAAAATCCAACATTAAAAACCTAGAAGCATTCGAAATGTGGTGTTACCGACGTATTTTGAAAATATCATGGATGGATCGCAAAACAAACGAACAAGTTCTCGAACAACTAGGAAAACAATTGCGAAGTTTTAAATTCCATCAAAATCAGGCAATTGGAATACTTGAGGACACCTTGAGAGGTGAAAAAATACGAACTACTAAGAAATATAATGCAGGGTAAAATCAAATGCAGAAGAAGGTAGGAAGACGTAAAATTTCGTGGCTAGCAATCTCCGTGAATGGTTTGGATGCAGTTCAATCGAACTATTCAGACGCGTAACCAACAAAATTATAATTGCCAGAATTATTTCCGATCTCCGATAGGAGTGGAACTTGAATAAGAAGAAGTGTTATACCTGTATTCTTCTGTGATTATTCCTAAAAGGTATGGACTAATGTCGAGTTGTTGTAAAGCTTGCCACAATTTAAGTCTTGGAGCTATATCATACGCCTTTTCTAGGTCGATAAAGGCTAGATGTACTTCGGTACCAACCGCTATTCTTTTTTTTATTAATTGTTGGAATATAAACAAGTTATCAGTGCAAGATCGCAGATCAAAGATTCAAACGTCAATAAACTTATTTTAACCTTCAATTGCGGCTTATTCCCATTAAAACAGTAATTAGATGTTATCTCTGTCGTTGGCTTGGTTGGTGTTTCTCTTCTTCTTCTTTTTTTTAATGACTGCTCGGATGTAATTGTGAACACTATTCCATCCCTCCGTACTTCCCGTCATCTTCACGATCATCTCGATCTCATACAATCTCAGGGTTCATACCTATTTCTTTATACATTCTGTTTCTCCTCACTGTACATCTATTACACTCCAGCATTGTGTGAGTAACAATGTCAGAATATTCGCATGATCTGTATCTGTCTTTCTGAACCTATAAATATAAGCCCTAAAACAGACAATCTAACCAGTCCCTTAGGCTCGGGTTCAGCATCTTGGTCCACTGGGTAACATCTTACTTGTTGTTCCACTCTTCTTGTCATCTTTCCATTGATCTTTCCCTTTCTTCTTTTTTTATAGCTGTTGTCAAATGCTCTCTTCTATCATAGATATGTCTCTTTTTCACTGCTAACACATGCAGAGTAATCCAACCCCTGATAGTCCACAAGGCCGCCGCAGATACAGTGCTGTAGGCGGATGCTACTCGCAACAGACTCGTTCTGTCTACTTTTGTCATAAGCCTAATATTAGGTATCTATATCTAAATGTAATGAAAACTATTATTAATTATTGTGTATTTATACAATAATTATTGTGTTCTACATATTTAAAGTGGTAATTTATTTATTCAATTAGCGTTTTGGATTTTTGTATTGTGTGTGAAAGACAAGTTACATTTTGCTATTATTCTTGATATTTTTTTTACTTTATATGTCCTGGGGGAGGCACCTGGATGCGCCACAGAGCAGAACTGTTATAAATGATAATTATAACGTAATTAGTAATTGTAATATTTGTAATTAAGTCAATTTTTGAGTTAAACAAAGTTAATTAAACCAAGTAGTTAATCTCTGAATCCACAGAACAGCATAACAATATTATAAAATTAGTTTTTGGTGATATCTCAGTAGTACTTTAATTTCAGGGTGTTGGATTGGCAGTTAATGCAATTAGTGTGGCAAACATAGGAATTAGCGGTATTGGTATCATAAACTCCAGCTACGATGTCTTTGATATGTGGATAAACCATAATCAGGCTCCTTCCGCATTAATGATATTGCAGTTGGCTTCTTCAGTATTGTTCTTTGGAAATGCAGTATATAACTTCAGAACTGTTGGACAAATGATAGACGAAACACAGGGTAGGGTTTTAGAAGATTATCATGACTCCTTGAGATCTAACAGACACAGGTGCGTATCTTTTATTTTATCATGCTTTAAATACTATGAATATATCGAATTCAAAATCACAATATTCGCGCCCATTGGTGAAAGACTTTGTTATATTAGACTAAAAGGAAAATGGTACAATATCTCAGTTATATCCAAACATGCTCCGACAGAAGATAAAGATGAACATATTAAAGATTACTTCTACGAACAACTCGAAAGAACGCTTGAGAAAATCCCCAAACAAGACATGCAGACAATCTGTGGAGACTTCAATGCAAAAATGGCAAAGAACCTAACCTAAGACCGATAGTAGGATAACACAGTCTCCACGACATCTCAAACGACAATGGACAAAGGCTCGTAGAGTACTTAGAACAATATGCTTGTAAAGTCTACTATAATCTAACATAAAAATATTCATAAACAGACTTGGGGCCCGAATGACCACTCCACGCGGAACCAAATTGACCACGTAATTATCGATGCTAGACATGGAAGTAATGTGCTGGATGTAAGAAGCCTCGGGGAGTAGATGAAGATACAGACCATCATATAGTAAGAGCAAAAATCAGGTTGAGAATATCTTCACAGAAATCTAAGTTTCTCAACGTTTCTCAAAGGCCAACGAAGCGTTGGGCAGTGGAACATCGAGAAAATACAAAATGAGGAAATCCAAGAAAATTACAAACAAGAAATTAAACAGCATCTAAATACAATAGACCAGAGCAATGATGTCGAAAGGCTGTGGCAACAAATGGAAAAATCAATTAATGAATGGTGTATAGTCGTGTCAGTATGGGTAGGTCATCATCCCATCAAACACAACATAAACTGGCAGCTTATCATAGTATGTTACATAGATTAACAGAAATTCCGATGTCAAAATACAACTTTGAGACAGAATTAAATATAATTAAGCAACTAGCAGTAAACAACGGATACAACGAACAAACAATTAATAAAATGTTAAATCAAAAACTACACAAGAAAGCCCTGAAATTAGTATTTCCATCACCAGAGAAAAAACCCAGTACCTTCTGCTCGATTACATATACAGGCAAAATAACAACAAAAATTGCCAAACACATAAAAAAGAAAGGAATAACACCAGCTTTCCGAACAAATAACAACCTAGGCAAATATATTAAAAATAACAAGAGCCAAAATAAAAAACACTTAAATAGTGGTTGGTGTGTACAAACTTCAATGTGGCGACTGCCTAAAAACTTACATCGGTCAAACTGGTAGAAACTTTGATAAACGAATAGCAGAACATAAAAGAGCTTTCAAGAATAGAAAAACAGATTCGACATACGCACTTCACCTTCTAGATCATAATCATTCTTTTAATGACAAATTTAAAATTCTTCACATTCAAAATAAAGGCCTTAAGCTATCTTTGTTAGAATCTATGAAAATCAACAAATTAAAAAACACAGATATAATTCTGAATGACCAACTTGAGACAAACAGTTCTCCCCTCCTCAACCTATTTCATTAGAGACTATAAAGTTGTAAACGCAAGCCAAAAATAGATCACTTGAGAAAGGCAATCAGCCGAAACAGCTGTAGTGATAAGAGTTAAAATAAATTTTGTGGAAGTTTGAAAACAAAGTTTTCAGTGTTTTATTGTTACATAAAATGAATTTCCATCAAGTAACGGTCGAATCCATCAATTATTGAAAACTTAGATGTTTTGAGAGGAAAATCCTCAGAAGAATCTTTGGGCATTATCACAACATTAATAGCAACCAATACCGAATGAGAACAAATGCTGAGGTCAAGCAGACGTACAGAGCGAGTGACATAGTTCAAGAGATTAAATCCCAAAGTCTAAGATGGGCTGGGACTCCCTAATAACCGCCTTGCCAAGTTAATATGGGAGAAATCCCCCACAGGAAGAAGGCCCTTTAGCAGGATTTGGAAAACTGAGTTAGATCTTGAAAAGCACTAAAATAGAACAATATTTGAAAACCAGAATTTACGATCAGGTATCCGAATATTACATTTGTAGTTTCAGTTTTCTTCCATTAACATTTATTCCTTTATTTGCCCAGTTAATGTCTTTGAACACGTCTTCCAGTTCAAGTGTGAATAGCTTTGATGAGATAACATCTCCCTGGCGAACTTCTCTGTTGATTGGTATAGCTTTGGCTTTCGCATCTATTTATATTTTCAAAAGATTGTAAAAGTATTAAATATTATGTATGAGCATTCTGTATGGGTAGTCTATCCCGCAGTTGTCATGCTCTCTATTGCCCAAAGTTCTATGAGTCGAATGCCTTTTCATAATCAACGAAGCCAATGTATAAGTTCAAGTAATATTCATTGGCTTTCTCTATTAGCGTTCTGACTGTAAGAAGATGATCCGCTGTACTGTAACCCTTTCGGAATCCTGCCTGCTCTATCGGTTGATAGCTATCGAGCTTCGACGTTAACCTGTTAGTTATTAGTCTCATAAACAGTTTGTACATTTGGGACAACAGGAAGATTGGCCAATAGTTCTTCAGATCTCCTTTTTTGAAGAGAAGTATTGTGAAACTTCCATTCCAATCATCTGGGACTTCTCTTCTGGGAAAACATTCGTTGAAAAAAATTTTTCAATTCTTCGAGAATAATTTCACTCCCTCCTTCAACATTTCTACAAGTATTCCAACTCGGCCCGAAGCTTATTGTTTGTTAGTTGTGCCATAGCTTGTTTTATTTCGAAGGATTCTATGTTCGGGAGTACTATCCTACTCCACTATATGTTTCATTTATTTTCCCTGTACAGTATAGGCGAGTTCCAGAGTTTAGATGCATGCGTTGTTCGCTTCTTCTTTTCACTTCTGACAGTCCTACAATATCCCACTTTATTTTGGATAGTTCTTCTTCTAATTAGTAGACCTTTTCATTTTAAGCCATCGATTGGATGTGGTGTGTGGCTAGCAGTAACTGTTTTTGTTTGTCCGTATCTATTTTGGCGCGTTTTGTTGAACTTGTGCCTCCCCCAGAATCCGTGAGGCTGACCGGTTTTCCGATGTGGTAATCTGAACTGCTAGCTCTACCCACCTGGGGTATAGAGATGACTATCAAAAGGTGCACCTATTCTTTTGAACCGAGTTCGCCGCCGTGACAAGGTGGACCTAGTTCGTCTTTTGTCAATAGGCAGGTGCAGGTGCAGAGCAACCGATTCCTTCGAATCTTGTTTTGGAACTCGGACTCGGAATATTTGGATTCGTTCGGCAACGGCTGAGTGGCATAGTCGGAATCGGAACGGAATTTGGAACTCGACTGGGATTAATAACTGAATAGTGAATCGATTATTTAATTGACTCCTCCAATTCCACAAATCCATGCACCTGCACCTGCAAAAATGAACCGAGTCTGCAGTCGGAATCGGAGTCATTGCACCTGATCCATTGATGGAACTGACTTCGTCATTGGGATATCTACTGGGGTATCGTTCCATTTTGTTTCAAGTTAAACATGTTGTGTTTTGAGAGGTATATTGGCATTATACACCACGCTTTCCGAAAGGGTTGGTGAGTGTTCGTAGTATCATAGCCGGTTAAATCAATATTTGATTTCGTCTTCAATTTTGATCCGTTTGATCAGTTGATCCGCGAGTACTTATTTGGCGAAGCCTTAATAATACCTGCCTGCATATCTACAGGAACATTCCCTATCAGCCGCTGGGACGCACCGTGTCGAGGTTGAGGACTCCCCCGCCCAGTCTGTCTTGCACAAAGTACTGAAGGACTCCTCAGTTCAGCGTCCCTCCTCTACACAAGCTGAGACCGGCACGGTTTCACAAATCTTTTACACCGAGTGACCGGGCACAAATGTTTTGACTTATTAGTCAATCCAAATGAATATTATCATATCCTGCTGCTTTTCCATTTTTAATTTTATTTAGTGCATCTCTTAGCTTATCTTTTGTTGTTTTTTCTTCTCCATTTCTTTCATTACAAATGTTTAAAATGTTCTTTCTATTGTCTTTTTACTGCCTCTTTTTCTTTTAATGGCTTATCTATATCTTTAAGTGTTATTGTATCGGTGGTTTTTGTTTTTATAAATGATCAAAGCACTCCATAAAATATTTTCTAATTTTCCTTGTTATTCAATATCTAACTTTTTTACAAAATCCTTTCATCTCGTTCCCTTTTCCGTTTGTAATTTTTCTTTTGGCAATTTTCTTTGTTCGCTATTGTATGTGGTATTACATCTCTCTAGCTGAATTAATGAAAAATAGTTTTTATGTATCCTATATAACTTCTAACAATTTGCTGCTTCACACGTTCTTCATATGTCTTGTCTAATAGTTTTCTTCAGTTTATATTATGATGCAATAGTCTCATTCGGTATTTTTCTTCTCCATTTTTCTTTTTCTAGAAAGAGTTTAAAATTACATACACTACACTTTTTACGGATTCACTAATGTATAATGTTTTTTTTTAGGAAAACCTTTAACAAACTTATGAAAGAAACAATTAGGCAAAACGAAGGTAATCAAGTACAAGGAAGGGCGGAAGTCATCAAGACGATACGAAATATTGCAAATAAAGACGATGTATTTGCCGCTCTTACAAGAAACAATAAGTTGATGAATAGAAATGGTATTCGTTTCTCCGCAAATGGGGGAGAAATAACACTAAATGGTCAAACGATTAACATGAACGAATTTATAGGAATGAACAGGGAACATGCAAGTGCTTTTCTGTCAAATTTACCTACAGAACCGCACATATCAATAAGTGATACTAATTCTATGATTGATAATTTCTCTTTAAATAACTGGTCTATACCTAATGTTGAAGCATTTGCTGGATTTGCCTTAACCTTAATTAGCGTATTCTCAAACGATATTCAACGCATGATAATGGAATTAGTAGAAAGAGCCATAGAACTTCTCTTGACATATTTTAGACAGATAGTTAACGAAACATTTGGTAGCTCAGCACATCAAGAAATAATGGTCGCTGTAATGGAATACTTCGCAGGACAAGCATCAACGGTTCTTCAGAGATACTCTACATGGCGCAGTACTGGAAATCCGCATTACTATGAACCGTACTTTGTAGAAGTACCGGTAGATCCATCTGAAAGGAGGACATGGATCTTTAGCAGAATTGTTAAAATTTGTCATGAAGCTGGTGACTTTATTAATGATATCAAGGAGTATTTGAAAGCGTGGCTACTAAATACAATATATACTAGACAGATCAGAGATGAAGCTATTGCAAGAAGGAACCAGCATTCGTCCAGAAACACTAATAGTGTGGGTTGCGCTATTTGCGGAGGAAATCATTTTTCACAACCATAACAATCAGTATCAACATGTATTTTATATATTTTAATAAACTTATATAGAAGTACAAAACTATGTTTACGTGGGTTTTTTTACTTCTCCTCAAAATCAACCTTTCGAAGAATTCTACACGTTTTATTTAAAATAAATGTTGCATTTCACATATTTTTCTTATTTTAAGATTCCCAAAATTTCATAACTGTCATAAATTTGAATTGTCATATCATCTAAATACATCATTAAATAAATGAGAAAACATTCATAAAATATATTGTTCACCAACTTTCACTGTATATATGCTATTAATATTAAACCCTATACTTCCCTAATAGCACACGTACGTCCAGTGGACGTCCATATTGTAAAAAAAATCCAAACCATTTTTTCAAAAACGTCTGAAGGTGCCCCCTTGGGGGGCACTTTCAGTCGGGCCTCTTCAGACGGAGAATGGAGCAGCTTCAGACACAATTGGAGAAATTACAATCTTATATAAATGTTTTAGAAATTATTTATTACAATATTTCAAACTATGTTATGATACTTAATCTAACCCCTAATGCATGTTGAAGTTTTCCAATGAAACTGAAAAAGACCATATTGATTTATGTCGCTGTGTACCCTGCTCAGAAGGAGTTGGCAAAAGGGCTACAATTTCTGATAAATAAGTACTAGAGATATCTGGTACGATGGGGTAGAAAAATTTATAATTTACTGTAGATGACATTCTCAAAAATGAAATGTCAACATTCCCATCATCACATTTACCAATGATTCTCCCAACATAGTACACCATTTTTACAGTCCCAAATTTAACAAAGCACAAAATGTTCAATTTTCAATTCACTCTTGTCAAAATTTTGCTGTGGTTCTTCTTTTTCTGGGGTGTCAGTTATTGAGTTTCGATTTTGGATATCCTCGTATCTTCTCAGGACTTAAATAACAGCAAGGCTGTTGAGAGGGCATAGGCGTAGAGTTTTGGCAGCTTGATGTTGATGGAGTGTCTATTGGTTGCTGAAAGTGTTCTCTTAAAATTTGGGGAGATGAGGGTGGTTTTTCAGATTCTAAAGGTTGTAGACTTGCAACTAGTTGGCATGTTGAAGGTTCATCAGCAAGAGTTTCGTCTGGAGGATTAAGTCTCTCACTGACCAAACTGGGAGCAAACATACCGTCGGTGAAAATGTGTCTGACAACTGGAAATATTCCTATTTTTTTTAAAGAATTTATAATGCTCTGTGGTAACATGGTACGGCTATGTGCTATTCCAACACATGCGGCCACGTGATAGATTCCAAAATGTTGGCCTTGGTTAGACTTCAACCATGAATCAATTGTAGCATTATAATATGTTTTAAAAGGTTTCATCAATCCCACATCCAGTGGTTGCATCATGTTGGTACAATGGGTTGAAACTGTTAAAATGTGCACGCCATTAGCTCTTGCTAGCTCTATTGCCTCAACTGACAAGTGGCTCTCATGATTGTCGCAAATTAGAAGCATTCTTCTCTTTTCAGAGGAACCTGAACATTTCATTAAGTGCTGGATCACATGAACGAAATTGGAAGTGGTCATCCAACCTGACTGATGAGCCAAACCCAAGGTCCCGTTTGGCTCCATTTATCATGTGGCTCTTAAAGTGCACTCTCGGAAATACTAGAGCAGGAGGTATTATATTTCCAGTTGTATTTTTAAACAAAACTGTATTAACCAGAATTCCTCTTTCACCAGGACACATAATGCGCCATAGGGAATTTGAGCAGCTCCAGGTAATATTAGAAGGTAAGATTGAAGGTAAAAGGGGTAGAGGACGAAAGAAAAAATATTGGCTACGAAACATCAGAGATTGAACCCACACAAGAGGAAATGAATTAATTCATCAATCCCAGAACAGAGAAAAATTTTCCATATTGATCGCCAACCTCAACAGAGAAGGCACTTAGGAGGAGGAGGATAATCAAATGATAACATATCACACGAACTGATTTTCACGGACACGGTGAGATTTTTATATATTGCTGATGATGCTGAAGGGGCTTGTGCGCATTATATACTACTGTTTTTTGACGGCATCTACAGGGATAACACTACTTACCTAAAAATCGACTAAATAGACTATCCAGCTAATAAAAGTAAATAAAGGACTAAAACAAGCATGCAGTATGTCACCCTTACTGTTTAATTTATATATTGAGGCAGCCCTCCAAAATTGACAAAACTACTGCCAATGAATGGGAAGTCCCATAGGAAATGATGTACTGTTCTCCCTGAACTTTGCGGATGAAGACGTACATACAGAGAATATGTAAAATGGGGGTTACAAGTCACCATGAAGAAAATAGAATATTTAGTTATCAATTTAGATGCAAGCTTTGAAGTGTTGATAGACGAGGACGTGGAAACCAAACAAGTGGAAAAATTTAAATATTTAGTAGCAGTCATTGATAAGAACGGCTTGGGTGAAACCGAAATTAAACACCGAATTAATCAGGGACGTAAAATTGTAGGATGTCTAAACTCCTTATAGTGGGATCGCAACATTTCCAAAAGGAACAAAAAAGAATTGGGCAAACCATGGTTGAATCAGTTCTTTGTTATGGCTCTGAAGTATGGACAATTAATGCAGACGCGAAGAAAAGATTGTTGGCAGTTGAAATGGATTATTTGAGAAGAAGTGCTAGAACATCAAGGCAGGAAAGGAAGACCAACGAATCTATAAGAAATAACATGAATGTTACATAGACGGTCATTGACAGAATTGAAAGAAGAGGTTCAAAGTGTTTTGGACACCTATTGAGAATGCCTTATGACGAACATTGGCCCAAAAAAGTTCAGAAATGGAAGCCCCCTGGAAAAAGAAAAAGAGGTAAACCTCGACGCTCATGGAATGAGGGAATTAGAAGAGCGATGGAATCGAGAGGTTTGGAAGAGGAGCATGCCTTGGACTGAGAGGATTGGCGGAGGAAGACGGGAATACGGCGCTAGCGCTCCAAAATGTATTGTATTTACAAGTTGGATTAATGTCAAACGTCAATAAACTTATTTTAACCTTCAGTTGTGGTTTATTTCCATTAAAATAGTAATTACTTTAAAAGGCCACAAAAAATAGCTTCAGAACAATAGATAAGAGAAGGGAGTGTTCGAGTGTTGCAAAAATGTCGTCAACCTTAAAGCGGCCACCCCACTTTCGGAGTACGGTACGTGCTACAGTCAACTGCGCACAAGTAAGAGAGGGTGGTTTTAGTTGGTAGGCAGGATAATAGATACGTGAATCGTTGGCACTGTTATCTTAAGTACTCTAAATTAAACTAAAACCCAAATTTTAGGGACTCAAAATGTAGGTAGCATAAAAAATAAAAAAATTTCAAAACCCACTCAAAGAAATTCTGGGTGCGCCACTGGATCTAGTAGAAGACGATTTAGCGGGACATGTCGCTAAAAAGAAATGATAATGATATGAACTAAGATAGAAACTTATGGAGAAATGTAATGAGAAGAACCGACGCTACATAGGGATGAAAATAAAGAGAACGATTTACATTAAACTTTTAAATAGATTTACTATTGTTCTGTCCCAAACTATATTCCAGTAGAAAAACTTAATATGTAGCACACGTGCAAACGGTTTAAAGATAAAAAGATGAGGAATACATGTAATTACCCTGTTAAAACAAATGCTAAAATAATATATAAAATAATTATAAGCACAGTACCACAGAACACTAATCACAACTTGAGAAATCATTCTATATGTAAAATTGGTTGCCAGATTTCAGTACAATTTTATTATATATTACAAACGCACATAACTGCCTGAAGCCCTGAATATACAGTCAGTGTTTAATTTCTTTAACTATATGTTATCGTTTACATTTTTTTAAGGATTTGTAACCACATAAAAGTAGGAGAAACTATGACCGCGAGAATATTCGAATCCGGCGATTTCTTATCGATAAAATAATTTAATTTTGATTGTATTTCATCTTTGAATCGATTCCAATCGAACTTGAATTGCCCCTCCCGAACCCCCCACCACCAACCTTTTTGGCTAACCTTAAAGCTCTTAGAACAAAAAGTATTTTTACGTTTATTTTAATTCTTTGTTGTTATTTTTATATTTTTTATACGCTTAATAATTATGAGTTCCTAAGATAAAGTAAACGAAATTTAGTTTAAATGTAAGTACTTATGGTAATTGTTTTATACAATAATATTTGATGCAAATTTATTTTTCATTCTGAACATTTATGTCCCTGACATATCAATAATCATGAAATGATTTTATAAATGTATTTTATCTTATCAGTTTTAATTAAGAATAACCACAAGATAATAAAATTTTACTCATTTGTCAATAAAATTAAGGGACTCCTTAAATAAAGAAATTTTTCTACATCAAGATTACATCTAGGTAAATTCTATGATTTTAATCTTTAAAAAGTTGTTTTAAGTAATTCAAATTTACCTAATATTAATACCTATATTTTTGTTTTAGATATTTTAAAATGGCTGCAATAAATGAATTGAGGGTAACATTATTTAGTTGTTGTATTCCCCAGCCACCCAAAAGAAAACATCACATTGATAGGTAATGTGTAGTGTACTAAATTAAAAAGTAGAGATTGTTTTCAACATTCTTTGGTTTATTTGTGTCTAATTGTTCTATTCCTATAACTTGTCATTGTGTATAATTTTAGATTGGTTAGGTGTAGATATTGGTGATTTATGGTGTCTTCATTTGTCTCTGCTTTAGAGCTTAGTTACTAATATATTTCAATACTGATAAGAATTAAGCAGCTCATGAACCAATTCATTATTTATTATAGCAACATTCGTCGTACCTTTTTAAAGCCTAAGTGAAAAAAAATGAAGTGATAACAATTATAAATTAAAGTAGAATTCAAGGTTTAGAAGAAATATTATCAGTATTTGTTGAGAATAACAATTAACATTATAATTTACTATTTTTTGGGAGCAGGCCTCAATAATTTTGGCTTTAAAATAAGATTATTTGACATTTCGATTTCCCCTTTGGAAATTGTTCTCAAAATACAAAACATTAATAAATTCAACAAATTTTGTTTTTCTTACTTGGTAAAAAATTCTTCTAATAATTTAATTTTATCTGATTCATTCATATTGACAATTCAGATATATATTATACATTTTAAAGTAGATGACTTTAAAATGATATTGTCAATATTTTTTAATTTAGTTCCTGGGATAACTTTATTGGAAGATAGTTCATTTGATAACATGAAATCAACTTTAACTTAAGCATACAATGATGACACCCTCCTTCACACATGTACTTAATAATCTAATAACTTAATTTTAACAAAATAACAAATTGTCAATATGCTCTTATTGTTTTATAGTATTGTTTAATAATATATACAAAAAATATTTATAATTATAGTATTTCTTAAGAGAATGATATAAGGATTAAATATTTTTAAAGTACAGTCAAAATCGTTTATAACGAACTTCAGGGGACTGGTGATTTTTGTATGTTGTAGCCAGTGTTCTCTGTAAGCGGTTCTATCGGTTATAATGAACAGGTTGCTATAAACGATATTACCCTGGTAGGAACAGTTAGTTCGTTGTACCTAGGTTTATGATGCAAAAATGTGTTACTTTATTATATAACATATTCTAATAACATTTAACATATGTGTTTATTGTACTTACGTAAATCTAAATATGTACATACCTATATGTATCTTGAAATATCTATATTGAAATAAGAATAAGTAGTCAATAAAGTTTAATTATAATATAACAGCTTCTCAAAATCTTTGCATTATAAAAATATAGGCATACATATACTATTTATTTTTAAAAAGACAAAGAAAAGTACATACATTTATGTATTACAAAATATGTAAATACAACATTTTACCTGAATATTTAATGAAAAAAGTCTGTAATTTTTATTTGTCGCCTTTCATGAACTTCTAAAAAAAAACATTTTTTCAATTGATCTGGAAACAATTGATAATGATTCTTTCACACTCTAGGAAATTTCAGCAGTCTGAATAAATTCTCTTATGGTGGAACAACATCATACGCTTCAGCAACAGTAGGGATTATGCCGAAATCTTCAAATTCTTCATCAGCCGCATCAGCACTTTGTTTATCACTAGTTTGGTAACTCAGTATGTTGTCAATATCTGACAGCTCGTACATATTTCGTCATCCACTCTTACATAGTCATCTGCAGAGCAGTCAGAACTGAGAAGGGAAACAGCATCCTGCAAATGCGTTTGTGCAATATCAGTGTATGCGATTCCTGATGGTTGTAGGTCGTTAGTTAGGTCGGAAAAACGAAATCAGTTGATGATCGTTTCCTTTCGCACACATTCCCATGCCTTTGATATCATTAGTTTAGCGTCAAGAATACTGACTTTCGTATCGTTGTTATTCTCTCTCTTTTCGATGATTTTGTACATCAATTCTTTCCGAAAGCATGCTTTAAACTTCTTATAACTCCTTGGTCAATGGGCTGCAGTATGGACGTACAATTTGGAGGCAGAAAAACGAGTTTAATTTGTTTTAACCTGTCAACTGGGGGTGGGACGGACAGTTGTCGACAAATAAAATTATGTAATTCTTTTGTTGTAACAGTTCACTGTGTGGTTTTATTAAAGTTTTTTAAAAAATAGCCGACGTCATCCAGGCTTTTTTAGTCAAATCGTAATCAACATTCATGTTTTTTAAAACAGCGCGGCATTTTACTTTTTCCTATCACCAAAAGCTTCCTTTTTATGGAACAGAACATGTTGGCTGCAACAAGAACTGTAACTCGCTCTTTTGAGAGTTTACCAACGGAACATTTCTCCCCTTTAAACTTTAATGTGTGATCAGGTGTCAGTCTAAAAAATAACCCCATCTCGTCAGCATTAAAAATTTCATCATAGCTATAGCTGGACCTGATTGTAGGCCACACATTTTCAATTCAGTCATTTCTAATTGATATGTCAACAACTACTGCTGACTGCTGAAATTTTTCCATGGACAATATTGTGGCGAGCTTGGAAACGTTGAACCCAGGAAGCATTACACTTAAAATCCTTCTTCAAAATCACAGCGAAAGCGTCAGCCTTTACCTGAAGCATCGGCCCACTCACGGGTATATTGTTTGCGCGTTGTTGTTTGAACCAATCGAGCAAAGCACTTTCAATGTCACTGTGATTTGATGACCGAACACGTTTTCTTTTTCACAATGTTCCAAACTGTTCCTTAATAGTAAATTGTTTCCGTGACATGTTTTCTATGAAGGCTAGACACAAATGAATTCAAATTCAGAAACTCTTGGCTTGGGCCAAATGGTTTAATATAAACAAAATTTTGTAATACAATGGACCCGTCTTTGGTCTAAATGTCTAAAGGACAAGTAGTCAAATATAGATGCCTGCCCGGATGTACTATAACCATAAATTAATAAATCCTTACTTCTCATTTTGTGGTACTAAATATCAGTAATACCTGTGAGAGTTACAACACTACAATGTCCATTTTCATAACTTTACAGGATAGCACTTTAAAACTTATTATGATGTGGAAACAATATTAGATTATTTACAATACAGTGTGTAAAAATGTCATAATTGAAAAAATGGATGTTGTATCATCTGAGGTACAGATATGTACTTGAAATTGTACGCTGTAACCAATATTTTAACTGCTAGTGTTCCAAGAAATACATTTGCTTTAACCGATTTGTTCATTATAAGCAATATAAATGCGTTTTTTTGTATGTCAGTTTATGATACCTACTATTTTGTTTGTTATATCCGATTGTACGTTATAGCCGGTGTCGTTGTAAACGATTTTGACTGTAGTACTTAAAATGTATGAAATTATTTACTCATTTACCTAACAAAATAACTACTTTCAGGTCAATGATAGGATATCCAACGAATTTTCAACACACAGGTCATGTAGGTAGTAGAGATGTAGAAATGCCAGGTGAACAATTGATAGCACTTCAAAACCAAATGAAAAGTAAAGGTGGATATGAAACTCCTTACAAGGTAATTTTTTAAGAATATTTTTTTTTCTCAGCGATCTATATATTTGAATTTATTATGTTCCTTTTTAAAAATTTTACTTTGTTTTATTACCTGCTTCCCAATCATGAATATAATACAAGAAGCCTTAATTTGAATTTGTCACTTCACAGATTGTCTATAATAGAGAGAAGTCCTTGACTTCTCCCTGTTATAAACAATCTGTAACAACTATCCAACAACTCCTCTGACAACCATTGTTTTGGTGACGTTTCGGCAAGGTGACACTTGCCATTGTCAAGTCAGATTAGTTCTGCTTCTTGATGTTCCAGGAGAACTGATTTCCCGGTCGCTGCACGCTAAGTTTAAATACCTTTTAGCGCTTCTTGTGATTGGTTCCGTGTGCAGAGTGGGCGAGGTCTTCTTCGCTATTTTAATTTCTACGTTTTTCTGCAGAATTGGTTTCCACATATTTGGGCATCATCTCTGATATTTAAATTTTTTGAATGTTTTTCAATTTCTATGGCTTCCCTGATTACACGTTTGGCCTTATTTTCGATGTTGGCTAGCATTGTTGTTCCATTTAAGCTTTTTTATGTCCTGTGTTTATGGCATGTTATGCTAGGGATGAAGTCTTCTCTTTTCTTTCGATGGCGTTTCAATGTTCTTCGTGTCTAACTTGTATCCTTCGATTTGTCTGCCTGATGTATGATTTATCGCAGTCCTCACACAGGATTCTGTATACACCTTGTTATTGTGTGTTGTAGTTACTAGTTAACTAAGAGAACATAATTGACATATTATTTCCATCAATGTGCACACCAAATATGTATAACCATAGCTGCCTAGCATAGAATATTGCATTGCTACATATATGTGGCATTGAAAGGTTTTGCATATAGTCAAGAGACAAGCAACTGTAGTTCTCTCAATCATCACATGCTTTTAAGTTATATTTTGTTTTGTTCATAAAACGTCTCAGCTTTCCGTAGTGGAGATCTTTCTCAATATTTAATTTCCGCACTTCTTCTGAATCGTCACAACTAGCTAATAGTTTACTTTGATACTGATCGCAAGTACCACATGTATCACTTCTCGGTAAGCCAAAATTAAGGTTAAATTCGGTGTGAAATATTTTCCAATATATTTTATAAAAATACTTTACACCGGGATGTTCTGCTATGAATATTTTATGATGTAGGTAGTTCAGATTGATTTCCTAGGTGGCGTAGTTATCTTACTGGACAAACAGTGTGACTTGACATGCTAGCCTTTTATATGTATAGATTGTATGAATGTATGATTGTATGAATGATTATGATTTCTTAATTTTCCACAAATGTTTATAAACACGAACATAAGTCAAATCGATTAAAACCTATTATTTTATTTCAGGAACCAGATTGGTGCCAGTGAGTCTGTAAAAGTTGGTACAATATAGGATAGATTTAATATTTATTTATTTGTATTAATCAGATTTATTTCCAAAATGTATATAGGTAATAAGATATGGAAACAAGTTTATATGTTATAAATATTATCGAACAAAATTATCACATTATAATTCGTGTATATATATAATTTGTTTCAGTAAGATTTGACTGTTTATAAAATAGTATCTTAGTTTCTGGTATTCATACTCATTTTGTAAAACGTTATTATTTATAAGCTATTAAGAATTATTAGTAGGACAGACCGATATTTTCATACTGGTTCTAAAACCCATTTTAAAAATTATTTTGTTTACTTTCTTTGTTGACGGGTTCCTTTACTTAAAGGTTCTATTTTTATATGACCAAATATTTAAAATAAAGATTTCTTATGCATCTTACTTTTTACTTACCTATTTTTTGCAATGTCGCCTTTCCAGGAATCCAGTGACAAACAGCAGTAAGATTCTTAATGGTTGTCCTCGAGCGACTAGTACGCACTCGAGGCGCATCGCCCCGCCTCGAAGTTTCCTATTGGCCTGACATCTGCTTCTTTTTAGCTTATACTCTTTGGCTGAGTTTTATGTTCGACTGAATATTTGGTGTTTTATTTCGACAACCTTAATATTGTCATGTAGAAATTCTTGTCTTTGTCAAGGCAAGTCACTGAAGTTTCACACCAGATGTTTATTTCGACGACGAATATTGTCATGTAAGAAATATCTTGTCTGTCTTAAGACGAGCCATCAGGCAAAACATTTACGAGTCCATACCCTGGAAATGGATTTAAGTGGAGGAGCTAGCGTCGACGTTTCCGAAGCCCTCTACAGAGCACCCGGATGTTACACAAGGTGGATAGACCCTTGTATTTACCCCGAGGTGACATGGTAGCAAGAATTTCTTTAGTTATGTACTGAAGAGATACCTCATAAAGACACACCGATCGAAAGAGATAATTCAGTCATGGTCGCGTGACGTCATATGGGAGTCAATTCTAAGGTATCAATGGTAGAATCTTCTAGCCAAATCTATGGAACATCCCTTACATTTAAGATGACTATTTATTAGCTGAAAAATTTATTCTCAAATGTCGGTCTCAAAAAGGTCCAGAATGCTCCTATTCTGGCAGTGGCATATCCTAACGTTTCTCAGCACCTAAACATCCATACTAAGTGTGACTTAACTTTCAATCGAATTTTAATGTCTCTTATGCCAAAGTCAATGTTTGGTTTCCAAATTTTGACAATGAGAATCCAGTTGACTTTCAGCATCAGATAGCCAAGCTTAATAATCCATGCAGGATTTTCACGGATGGTTCTAAATCAAGATTGGGAGTCGGTTGTACTGTATATATTCCGGATTACAAAGAATCCCTGATGTTCAAGTTAGGTAAACAATGCTCTATAGGGGAGAAGTGGAGGTGGACAGGAGTTGAACATTTCAAATTTCCCACCTTTATATGTGAACTATCAGTTCTGTACTTTCTCACTCGATGTATTACTGGTTGTAGCATTTCCTATTCGTTTAGTGTTGGAGAAGCACATGTGTTGTAATAAGGAGAGTACATTACTGATTTTCATTTTTGAAAGGTAAGAATTTAACTTGTGAATATCGATGAAAGAATTTGTGGAAAGTGATTTCGAACATAGCTATGAGGTTCGAATCGGTTTGTAAATGCCCCTTTGTCCGCTTCTTGTCGATCGACGATGATAAATATAATAAAAAGGTGAAGTTGTGGAGTAAAAGTGTTGATTTATTGACAGCTACTGGTAATTACACAATATGATGTTCGTTGGGTAACTACTTATGATAGACTGTGCTCAAATAGCTCAATCCCAATTTATAATCTCACAAATAAATCATGCCTCAGCACCGAGGTTTGCTTTCTATCATACCATACTTTGAACTATTGGCTTACATTACAATTTAATCTAGCCTTAATTGCGACACTTAGGAAGTTCAATTAGAAAATATATTATTCTGCAATTTATTTAGTTGTAGTAAATGAACTAATTATTAAAATATACGATATGGTTTTACAATGCTCACTTATACACGGTGAAACTATAAAGATTAAGAAGTTAAGAATAATGTGAGATTACAAATTAAGGGGTTAATTTGTGATTAAACATATTGGCGACTATATAAAAAACAAACAGACGACCAATAGAAAATATTTAAAACATATAAAATAATAATATAACAATAATCATAACACTAATTCACTCGGTTTTTGAATTATTATCTCACCCGAGCAGTGCTACCTATAACTTGCTTATTTATAATTTATGTTTCAGCTAAACTATCTAATTCAAATCTAAGCTCATTAAGTGAAACTGATCTAGGAGGGGCTTTCTTTAAAGTACTACTTAAATTTGGTTGTGATAAAGTATGTCTTCGAGGCGCTTGATGAGATTGGATGCAAGAACCTTGATGCCTTTGTTTTCTGGCTCTCATGGAGTTTCGAAAATATCTGACTACCTTCCATGTAATGACAATCAACATAACAATGAATAAAGTGACTAGTTCCGTGGTTAAATGAGGAATCCACTGATGGTTAGCAATGGTTTTCCACGTGTGTTCGGATATATCTTGGTCAAACTGCTCTGCCTCAAGTACAATATTTGGCAACTCATCTCCCGAATATCTATATTATGTTTGGGAATGTTGTTCTGCCCTATGATTGGCCTCTGCATAAGCTCTTCAATGGGACTGACAGGAGTCTTTAAATAGCTTCCAATTGCTGTTTCCAATCCGTTACTGGATGTGAGTAACGTTATGTTTCGAGTCTGAGCAACGCATTTTGGTGACAGTTTTATAAAACTCGTTTGATCGATTATATGTTCAAGTCGAGAACCATCACACATTATAGCGTATGGTGGAATGACTAACCACAGGTTCGGTGTGCTCATTTTCAACCAACTGGCTTCCTTTATGGTGTATTCTATTATATTGCAAGTGGTATTGGTAGTTCTATCATACAATTCATTTAAGATACAGTTTGGCTGAGTATCCATATTAATGATTCCCATTGGTGAACATGCCAACTCTTCTTTGTTTAATTCCTTTATCTTCATATGTCACTTCAAAATAATGTAAGTTATTGTAATCTACTGCAAGTAGATTCCTTGGGACCAACAACAAGCGCACAACACCACCTCTCACCGACAACGGAAGAGCTGTAACTCTCAGTAGGTTGTATCTACTGTTGTCAATTATTAGGAAATAGCCAATAATTACGACGTCTCCTTCTTCATTTTGTACGACCGTATCTATTATTGGCTGTCTTCTTATATTTACTACTTGTGGAAGGAACCTTGTAGTATTCGAAATGATTGACTCTATTTGTCCAGGTTTTATAATATCTATGAAGTGTCCATGATTGTAATGAAGATTTAATATTTTTCCGTATGTGATCAAATATTCTTTTGCATATTCCATTGCACGGTTATAAGTCGTATGTACTCTTTCTCTAACGTGTCAGCTCTATATGAGACATCACTTAGCCCCTTAGACATTTCCTTAGTTCCGTTTATTAGTGATTCTCGGAACCTATTTAGATTAAATTATATAATACAAAAAGCTGGGTCAACTTGAGATTATGTTTGTTCACTGTTTTATTGTAAAATGCTCCACTGGGAGGACTGGGACATAGCATGCGAGGGACATAGCATTCCCTGTTGCATTATTTTTAATTTGATATTATTTAAATATATTTTTGCTTTGTTATAGTGTAAAATGCCTCATAAGTGGAAGAAGAAAAATCCTGAGAGGACTGCTCCGTTAAAGTTTCGCATTATGGAGGCCATTCAGCAGATTAAAGAAGGCAACAGCATAAGGCAGGTATCAAAAACTTATAGTATTTCAAAATCGGCTCTTCAATGCCATTTGAAGAAATATGATGAAGCTCCCAATAAGGAATTCGTTGTTATTTGCTCTAATTTGAATATGTGGTATGGTATTATCCGAAGAGAAAAATTGGCTCTAATAGAATACATCCTGGCTGCAAATAGAAATGCATCATGATTTAACAACAATTCAGGTCAAAATTCTAGCGTGATAATATGCAAGTGCCCTGAAATGTAAAGTAGGCAATTCATGGAAAAATAACCAAATGGCATGATATGACTGGTTCAAAGGCTTCATGGAACGCCAAAAAAAACTTTCGCTAAGGTCTCCAGAAGCTGCAAGTCTGTAAAAATTAATTAATATACAGGATGTTCTATTTAAAATAAGCAAGTTGGTATTGGCCACCGTTATCTGATACACCCCGTATAAAAAGTTTTTATGGAAAAATTGCGCAACTAGAAATACTAATCGATGTGTTCGACTGTTTTTTCGAATACTCCCTCATTTATTTATTAGCTAATTTATTCCATTTGGCTGACACACAGTGTATATCTATGGTTCGTACATATTATCGTGATAAAGTAAATTTATTTAAATTAAGTTCAAAAGACATGGACGTATAATACGTCATGCAAAAGACAAAACAAAATATTAGCAGATAAGCCAAATAAGAGAAAATAATCTAATTCGTATTTCTAGAGATGTCAGCAACGGGTCGTAGAAAAAAAAATATTAAAGAAAAGACACGACAATGAAAATATGAGTCGAATATACGGGAGTCAATGAAGAATAAATTTTATGAATAACCATTGTTGACTAATTCATAAGTACCGCAGGTATTAATGAAAATAAGGAAATAAGTTATTCATGTAGCTACGTGACATACATAGAGTCTTATAATTTATTATCGTAATTGTGTGGTATGAATACAGAACTTATATGACGCAACGGGACGATGTGATAAAAGGAAGAATATTTAAAAATAAAGATTAATAATTTTTGAATTCATTCATTCGTGCCACTAATTGGAATTTATTGCAATTCCTGAAATAACTATTTTAATAATCACAAAAAATACCAAATGGAAATTATTTAAGGTCCGTCAAATCTCTCTCGATGAGAAGCACCCTGGTTAAGGAAGCTGGTATACGAGTTCTAATGTCATAGATAAATAATATAATATTGCTAATGTCTTCGCGGAAAACAGAACGCTTAAGTTCCAAGTTATAGGAGTTCATCTAGGAGATGGCAGGGCGTCTTAAGAATATTTTGGGCCCTGATATTGCGATCCCGAATTGTCCGCAAGACGTATCCCTTGTTTGTATCCAAAATTTGTTGTTTATCAGTATTATAATATATAACTCAGAAAACCGGAGAAAAAAGTTAAAACCACCAAAATAAACATCAAAAACCCAAAAGACGACAACTGCCAACAGCAACTAAACGCAGAGATAAATAAATTAATGAAGGAAGCGTGGAATGGGCAGATATGAAAAAAGTCATATTAAAAGCGGGAAAAGAGGTCCTAGGCGAAGAAGTGAAAACCACTAAAAAAAACTGGATGACATCGGAAATAGTTGAGCTAATAACTGAAAAAAGAAAATACAAAAATAAAGATGGAAATAAATATAAAACCATCAAGAATAAAATCAAATATGAAATCAGAAAGGTTAAGGAGGAATGAATAAACAAGGAATGCCAGGAACTGGAAGAACTCAGCAACAACGTGACATGACACCTCAAACTAACATAAAAAAATGAAAGAACTTACAGGCAACACCAGACAAAGAAGAACACTAGATATAATAATGGAGAAATACTTACTGAAGAGAGCAAAATAAAGGAAGTATGGGAACAATATATAATCCATCTGTTCCATGAGGAGAGGGAAAATGAACAAGATATAGGTGAAGAAGAACAATACCTACAAATTTTACCCTCAGAAGTAAAGCATGCCCTACAGAATGCAAAACAAGAAAACGCACCGGGTTCTGATCAAATTCCAGTTGAACTGCTAAAAGCCTTAGATGACGGTAATATAAAGAGACTCACCCGAATTCTCAACGCATATATGTAGAGGGCAACATCCCGGAGGAATCGCTTAAATCGATATTTTTACCTCTACCAAAAAACAATAATCCTAAATCATGTAATGACTATATATTGATAAGCCTAATGTGCTACCCTTTAAAGATTCTCTTGAAAATTGTTCAAAACCGAATTTATAAGAAATGTGAGGAGCAGATAGATCAAACGCAGTTTGGCTTCAGAAGAGGCATGGGTACAGGAGAGGCATTATTTGCGTTGACGGTTCTATTGCAGAAATGTCGGGAATATAACAAGAGTGCATATGTATGCTTCATAGATTTTAAGAAGGCCTTTGACCGAGTGCAGCATATGAAGGTAATAGATGAATTTAAAAACATCAATTTAGACAAAAAAGACATCGAGTTTATTAAGGCTATATACTGGAACCAAAAAGCAGTAGTAAAGGGGAACGATATCGAAACAAATAATATACCGAATGCGAGAGGTGTCAGGCAAGGATGCGTCTTGTCTCAGACGCTTTTCAACATGTACTCACATGTCATATTCAGAAAAGCCTTATGGGAAAGAAAAGATGGAATAAGAATTGGTGGAGAAATTGTAAACACCATGAGATTTGCAAATGACACGGTAATTATAGCTGAGAGTAAAGAAGAACTACAAACTTTACTAGATGCAATAAATAGTGAATGCATTCAAATGGGACTTGACATCACACAGATAATACCAAACTTATGATAGTATTAAGGAGTCCAATAAATAATGAACAACTAACCCTTAGTGGACAGCAAATAGAGAGAGTGACAAAATATAAATATCTGGAAGCTTACATCAACACAGAATTAGATCCAGACCAAGAGATCAGGGTGAAACGAATAAAATATGTGAATTGACAAAGTTCAGAAGAACTGAAAGAGAAGGAAGGAAAATATTAAAAATATGGCTAAGCTCAGAGGAACAAAGTTAAACGGCCAAAGAGACACTAAATCTCAAGTGAGTGTTCGGGCTAGCTTCGATGCACTGGATTGCGGCTTTAAAGATACAACAGATAACAAGGATAATGAGCTAATGAGACAAGAAACGAAATGAGACCTGACAATGTCAAACGTGATATAACTAAAGAAGGTCACTGGGAATAAATTTATAGAAAGAGAACACTAAGAAGAGAAAAGAAGGGCGCCAACTCAACGATAGTTGAGATTTTGAAGTAACAAATAAATCTGGAGATAGTAACCTGAAATACAAAAAAAAACTAAATAATAATCTTGTTTTGCTATGTTATATACTGGTTAGTAGAACTGAAATAAAACTCAAAATAGTAACAACAAATATATTTATAAAAAGAATGTATATAGATACATGTGTATAACCAATTTACATATAATGCAAAGCTAAATATACAGTGGTAGTGGGTATAAAGATAAAATGGGACCTAATAGCCCCTCCACAAGCAAATAGTCACTACCACTGGCCAAATAAAATGTAAATATTAGTATTAACAAGAATAGTCCGTTAGGGTAGCCGAAGTCTTAACACTAAGGTTAGTAATCTAAATTTAAATAGTTCTACTAAACTGATAAACTAATCAACGTATTGTACAGGTATCAACAGTGATAACTCTGTTACAATTATCTTAAAAGTGAGTTTTCAATACTCCTTATCTATTTATTTTAAAGTCCACATAAAATTTATTTCCCTCCCCAAAATATTTTAATATTATTACATCAAAGTATGTATTGTATTATAACATGAAATCCAAGAAAATGAGTTATGGTCAGACTCACTAAATTCTTTAGTTAACCTAATAACCTATAAAAATGTCCTTTTTCCTCCCCGAATATTTTATATTAATTAAATTATCAAAGATATTAACCACTCATATGCATATGAATAGCTCACAGTGAATTAAATATACAATAGCAAATGGTCACAACAACTTATCTTTAATAACAATAGGTCCCTCCAAACTCAGCTGGGCACATCAAAACTAGTTCATCATGGTGACAAGTCCCATATTTTGGGGTTACTGCAAAATCCACGGATTCACATAAGCAACCTGCTAACCATACTTTGAAGTGTATATATATATTTTATATTGAATATTTAAGTGACGGAATCTAAAAGGATTAATTAGTTTAATAAATGTGATTCAATAGCTGTAGCAGCATGGATTCAACTTTACCAAAGCACAACATTAAACATTAGGTTAGGTCAACATCATGTCAAAATTCATGAAGTTATTTCCATGGCATGACAGGAAATGAACATGCGCAAAAATATAGAAGGCTGTCCAATAATTGTAGGACCTATTATATTTCACCAAAAAAAGTTAAATAAAAATTGAACCAAAAAACTTAATGATAACGACGTGGACTAAAACAGAATTTAAGTTTGACTATATAAAAAAAATGACCTTCTGTTCTTGGCAAGTAAATCAAGGAAATTTTATATTTAAATTATTTCGGAACTTAAAAATAAATCTCTAGGAAATACTACACTGCAATGACTGCCATGAATTTTAGTGGATGATAAAGAGGTAATAAGTATGAAATAATATACTTACTGGAGAACGTGACACGCCAAAAAAATCTTCCTTTTTTAATTGGAACTCTTAAATCATTTTGCTTTTTTTTTTTTTAAATTAATTATTTTTATACATTTACTGAGATATTATTATTACTTAATTGAATATTATTTTATTCTTCCTAGATTATTTTTATTTGTTCCAATTCCGTCACTTGGATTGACTGGCGTATTATCACGTCTGAGTTTTGACCATAACTGCCGGCACCTTTGCAAAATCCATCGGTCCCCACTTTCAAAGCCACTCCAGCGCGTGAGTAGAGAAAGGTCGATGTAAAATCGAACGCTGGCGGGTCAAAAGAAATTTCTTGAGGGGTTTAGTGACCACGATTTTAAATTGGACACTTGATTAATCAGTAGCGTAAACGCTACATTCTCCCTCATCTCCAGCAAAAAAAAAAAAAAGAACTTTTTTTTTTTTTTTTTTTTTTCTTCTTCTTTGTGGCAGAACGATCTAGCGCTGGATCAACAATGAACGTTGATACGTTAAAATTAAACATTTTCCTCAACAGTCAACCATTTGCTCAGGAATTGGAACAACATCAAGGACGAAATAAAAAAAAAATGGAACGAAGAATCTGAGACGAAGTCATACATTTTTTTTTTCCTTTTTAATGAGATAGTGTATTTTAATTTAATAAAAACCAAAGGTTAAGGAAAAAGGTATACATTTTAAGTTTAATTCTATAACCTTACAGATTAAGTTAACTTTTAACACTACTTATCTACATTCTCAAGTATTAGTAAAAACAACTATCGTTAAAACTACATTATAAGTGTGTATTAACAACCCCTAACAAAATATTCCCAAGAACCATTCATAACAACGAAATTCAAACAAAGTCCTATGAACTTTACCCAGCGTTGACACTAGAGCGACCAGATTCTATTCGTCACCATAGAGTTCAATGAGGGCCTAATTATTCAGGACTAGTTGAAACTACAAACCTAAACATATATATGGTTCGGGATATCAACATCATATTGAAAATTCAAGGTAAAAGATAATTCAATACACCTACTTGCTTTAGCAGCGGTAGGAAAACACACAATCGGTAAAGGCACAAGTAAGCCTAGATACTAGCAAGCCCACTATACTCATGGTATAGGGTATGCTAAAAAAAAGGTAAGTAAGATAACTGCAATCCCAACTCATAGTAAAGGATATGCACTAAAGGTAAAAGATAATTGCAAGTCCAGATCTACTCATGGTAGAGGATATGCACAAAACTCACTTCTACCAACTATACACTTGGTAGAAGGAAAGATAAAAGAGATCCTAACTGTAATACCCAAACTGTACTATTGACGTGGTCCAATTCTTTACTCACGACAAGAACAGTAAAGGACAGATTTTTAGGACTCTATAATCAGGATAAAGATAAGATATATATTCATAAGATATAGATAAGAACTAAACTTATCCAGGTAAAGGTAACTAATTTAAGGTAAAGATATGAGATAAACCAATTAAGGTAAAGGTACGAGATAAACTCAATTAAGGTAAAGATAAAGATACGCTCAAGGTAAAGATACGAGATAAACTCAGTCAAGGTACGAGATAAACTCAAGGTAAAGGTACGAGATAAACTCTACTACAGGTATGAGATAAACTCCATCAAGGTACAGATAAACTCAATTTAGGTGCAGATAAAGGTAACTCACATCTACCAATCCATATGACTAGTAGAGAGACAGGTAAACCAACTTGTATATAATAAGATATGTTAAAACTCAAATACTTTCGAAGATAATAGCATAGGAGATTACCTCCAAGTTAAACAGACTTACTCACTGCTGAATATCGGAACGATCCAATTCTAAATGACACATTCTAATTTCAACCTAAGAGACACTCAAAGAACAACTAATATGTATTGATATTATTTCTGAGTCAAGTGAGGGCACACATCCAGGGTGATCAATCCTGAACCCACGCTAAAACACCGACCCAGTAAGTAAATATGAATGCATAAGCTTTATGGCCATGGTCCACAAAACCATACAATACTATTTAAGAAAATATTTGTAATGTTTTCCGAATTATCCCTGTAAATATCTATTCAACTCAGAACTCAAGATGGGGAAATTCCCATATATCCATCCTGTACTCCTATGATATGCAGTTGGACTTTTAAGAGAAAACAAACAACAAAATTAACAAATCCATAAACTAAGATAATAACTAACATTAAGATAAGATAAAAAAAAAAAATAGAAGGCAAAATAGCACAACATCTAATTATTTTGCTAGGTAAACAAAATAGATAAACAGATCTTAAGCAACCAAACTGATACAGAAGTGATAAGGGACCAGTTAATCTTCATCTGAAGATGAAGAATCAAAATTATCTGACAAGTTATGTGGACCTACTGTCTTATCTTCCAGTAAGTCTTTGACATGAAACCTTCCTAGTTTCCTGCCAGTGGAAGTTTCCTTCAACTCATAAATCAAAGGAGAAATCACCTTAATAACTGTGCAAGGTATGTACTTCTGACATAACTTGGCCGATTGAAAGTTAACTTTATCAGATTTGACAAAGTTCCTCTTTAAAACGGAGTCTCCAACTCTGAAAGATAAGGCTCGCTTTCTCAGGTCATACTGGCATTTATTTCTAGCATAAGATGCCTTCAACCGTTTGCGAACATCTACATAAATATCAGGAAGATGCTGAATATCGTCTAGGCGATGTAACTTATCTGATATTGTAGGAAAGTTATTGGCATTCTCGGAAATCTTACCAAAATAATCACCAGAAAGAGGGACATGACGACCAAACATCAAATAAGATGGAGGACATTTGGTTATTTCGTGAGAAGAAGTCCTGATCGCTTGTACTATAGAGTGGATATGAGTATCCCAAGCTCTCTGATCAGGAAAAGAATAAGATCTTAAAGCGGTCACGATTGATTTGTTCACTCTTTCGGTATGGTTGACTTGTGGATGATAGTTCGCATTGTACCAGATCTTTTGGACATTGTATTTAGCCATGAGATCGCGGAAAGCCTTAGCCGTGAACTGTGGTCCATTATCGCAAGACACGATCTGGGGAACACCATAAATTAAGAAAACCTCATTCTCAAGATATTTGATAATGGATGAAGTAGTTGCCTTAGACATAGTATGAACCAAAGGAAATTTAGTGAAATAATCAACAACTACTAAGGCATACTGAGAACCTTTATAAGACCTAGGATAAGGACCAATGAGATCTAAAGATATAAGTTGAAATGGAAAATCAATCCGTCGATAATTACCCATTAAACCTGGTTGGGGAAGATTTGTCGGTTTGCATGTAGCACAGATTTTGCATTTAGCGATATAGCTACGTACAGTTTGACGCATCTTCGGCCAGTAATAGAGTTCCGATATACGACGGAAGGTTTTGTAGAAACCAAAATGAGCTGCAGTAGGATGGTCATGAAAAGTGGCCAAAACCTCTGCTCGATTAGGAGTTGGAACGACTATCTTCCAATCCGACATTCCAGTAAGTGCATCCATGGAACTTAAGACATGTTTATACAAAACACCATGTTCAACTTTAAAATCAGGAAATTTACCTGGTACATTCTGTACATCATACAACATTTTTCGATACCAGTCATCTGGTTGCAAGGAAGATAAATCTAACAAATTAATATCAAAAGTTCTGGAGAGTGCATCAGCGACTACTACACCTGAAGCTTTACGATGAACAATTTTATAATCGTATTGTGCCAATTTTAAAATCCACCTAGCCAAACGAGGAGATGGGTTCTTCATGCTTTGTAACCACACCAAACTACTATGGTCAGTTATGACTGTGAAAGAACGACCTTCAAGAAAATATCTAAAATGTTCAATACCTGTAATTATAGCCAACAACTCTTTTTCAGTTGTAGTATAGTTTTTCTGGGCCTTATTTAACTTCTTGCTGGTGTAGGCTATAGGGTGTTCTTCTCCATCAACAATTTGATAGAGTACCCCACCAGATGCTGTGTTTGAACAATCAGTCATCAAATAGAAAGGCTTAGTAAAATCTGGGGCTACCATAACAGGAGAATTTGTGAGAGCCTCCTTGATTTTAATGAAAGCTTCATTAGCCTCAGGAGTCCACACAATATTTTGTCCCTTTTTCCGATTTTGAAGTAAATCTGTGATAGGAGACAACAAGGTCGAATAAGACTTAACAAATTTTTTATAATAACCCACCATTCCTAACAATCGACGGACCTGAGTGGTATTTTTAGGCACAGGAAAATCACGAATAGCTGATACCTTATCGGGATCAGTACGAAGACCCTGAGAATCTACAACATATCCTAAAAACTTAATAGACTCACGACAAAAGCTACTTTTATCTAAGTTAATAGTCAAATTTGCGTCTTTTAAACGCTGAAACAACTGCTGCAATACAGAGATATGAGTTTCAAAATCAGGAGTAATGACAAGAATGTCATCAAGATAATATTGACAAAATGGATCTAAAGCAGGACCAATTACCAAATCCATCAACCGACACATCGTCTGCGGAGCAGACACAAGACCAAAAGGCATTGTAGTGAATTGATACAATCCTTTTCCATTTACCGCAAAGGCAGTGAGCTTTTTACTCTCTTCGCTGAGTGGAATCTGTAAAAATGCTTTCTTCAAGTCGATAGATGAAATGAATTTAGCATTCTGTAACTTACTCAGGATGATATCTATACGAGGTATAGGATACGCATCTCTGTTCATGGTTATACTGTTAAGTTTACGTCCGTCAAAACAGACACGAAAAGTCCCATCTTTCTTTTTTGTCAGCCACAGAGGGCTACAAAAAGAAGAAGTACTGGGCTCAATAATACCTAACTTAAGCATTTCATCTACTTCCTTTACTAGGCTTTCATGCCAGGCTTGAGGCAAGGGATATTGATATTGCCTGAAAGGCTTGGACGAACCCACATCAATGTGATGTTCGATGAGATGAGTTCTACCCAACTTATTTTTCGAAGATATAGAAGAGAATGATTTGATAACACTATTTAACTGCTCTAATTCCTGAACATTAAGTCGACTCATATCTTTAACAGCATTGACACAAGAGATATTAAATGAAGACACAGATAAGGAAAATTCAGTAAAATTTAACTCACTATTAAAAGTTTTCAGAAAATCCATACCTAGGATGACTGAATTCTTAACTGACGGAATGACAAAGAATGTAACCATTCTTTTACAGAAACTAACACAAATCTCAGTAGTGAATTGACCTAAAATTGGTTGAACTTGACCATCAGCTGTAGTCACTTGCAAACTTTGATCTATTCCTATATTTACATTGGAATTCTGGAGAAATTCCATACCGAGAGAACCTAAAATAGAGATATTGGAACCTGTGTCCAGTAAAGCTAAACAAGAATGTCCTAAGATAGATATTTCAAGATATGGACGATTATCCTTGTTTTTTCGAACCAACAATGAGTTTATATCTAAATCAACAAACGAAGACAAGGGATTACAGGAAGAAACTACAGAAGAATTACGGTGCTCGTGCTCAACTAACGTTGTCCTCTCTTCGGTTGGTATTTGCCGTTCTGTGGTCTTTTGTCTTTCGGTGGAGGGTGAGATGTTTGGCTTGTGGAAGCTTGGGCATCCAGACTCGAGAAACTGGTTCCTTGGTTTTGAGGAGTTTGGACAGTGTTTGTATTCCCTGTATTTTGACGAGGAGTAGGAGCCAGGGCCAACCCACCCCTTCTGTCGTTTCCCGAACAGAATTGGCATTCAAATTTGCGGACACCTTGACGTCCACATCCATAACAAAACCGAATTCTAGGTTCAGAACATTCGTAGTAACCATGTCCTGACTGACGACAATTCCAACAGGTAAGCTTCGAATTAAAAGAAGAGACATTACCAGACCGAGAATAATTAGGCCTACCAGAATAGGATGAGTCGTTATTTCTGAAATTCTGATGGATAGGGGCTCTAGACACGCTGTCAGAAGACCATGACAAAACTTCCTCTAACTTCTTACACTTTTCTGTAAGATCAGCAATCGAGGGAATATCTGTAAGTGCCAGACTAGAATGGTACGATGGCAACAAGTTTTTCTTAATAATCCTGACAATATGAGGTTCAGAAAGAGGAGTCTCCAGACGTTTACACATACTAACAATCTCATTAATAAAAATTGTAACTTTCTCCTGTGGAGCTTGTTTACGAGACTTGATTTCGTCAAGGAGATTATCCTCATAGTTATATGGAAGAAAATCTGATCTGAGTTTGGCAACTAACTCTTGCCAAGAAGCAAAACTACCTCGGTTATTGAGGTACCAAGTAAAAGCTGAATCTTTAAATAAATCTGCAGCAGAAGAGTAACACTCTTCCTCACTGTTACCACGAGCTATACGCATACATTCTACCTTCTCTAAGAAACTAACAACGTTCTCATTATCTTGACCTGAAAAATGCACACCCCATTTATGAATAGGAGCAGACTTAACAAAAGGAAACGAGTTGACTGGAACACTAGCATTATGAGGAGTTGACTGTGCCTGGGGAATCACTTTACAATCAAGTTCACCTTCCAGAATCAAAACTCTGAAATTAAGAGACCTCTTCACTTCCTCCTCTTCCTCTGTTGTAGCTTCTAACAGATGGATTCTAGCTGCAACATGACCTAACCGAGAAGTATAACGAGCATAGGCAGTATCACTAGAAGAACCAACAAAAGAATTAATTTTGACCACCAGATCTGCAAGAGTAACCTCTATTTCAGCAATCTCATCCTTAAAATTAAGATGGGAAGCTGACAGAACAGCGAAACTCCGATTGGATGAAGTTTGCTTCAATGCACCACGCAACACTACCCTTTTCCTTTCCACCGTTGTCAAAGATGGATCGTTTAAGTGACGGACTCTCAACTCATACTCTAATTCAGGAGCTAACAGATGCTCTACCTTGAACGCAGACATATTACACAACAGAAATATACAAGAGAATGAGTAAAAGTAGGTAAAGTTTAACTTACTCTCTGTCCTCAAATTAATATTCTGAAGGGATACCTATACCAGTAATGTTTAATTGCTTTGGTCCAGCTATGAAATCCACTGAAATATACTGCTACAACACCCTAAGGAACCTAAAATTTCAAAATTGTTATTTTGAAGTAGTGACTCAACTTATTGGCTACTCCGGACTTGTAAAAATATGTGAAATGGTTAATTTTAAGTTATTTAAATTTTTAATTAATTTATTATTAATCTAAAATAGTTATTTAACAAATCTAAACAAAGCAATTTATTCAGTCTACACAGTATATAGCAAAACAAGTCAATTTAAGATATAGATATAAGGTAATGTCCAAAAAAAAATTGAATTGAAGTATAAAACTAAACGTTAAAATGAAAATCTAAAAGCACAACCAGTGAAAACCACAACAACCCCAGATCAAAACCAAAAGTTTAAGGAGATATATATTTTTTTTAAAGGAAGAAGTGGAAAAGAAGCCCCACGTTGGGCGCCAATTGAAACGAATAAAATATGTGAATTGACAAAGTTCAGAAGAACTGAAAGAGAAGGAAGGAAAATATTAAAAATATGGCTAAGCTCAGAGGAACAAAGTTAAACGGCCAAAGAGACACTAAATCTCAAGTGAGTGTTCGGGCTAGCTTCGATGCACTGGATTGCGGCTTTAAAGATACAACAGATAACAAGGATAATGAGCTAATGAGACAAGAAACGAAATGAGACCTGACAATGTCAAACGTGATATAACTAAAGAAGGTCACTGGGAATAAATTTATACATTTACATTACACACTATTAAATCGCGAATCGTCTAAATTGACATTTAAAAACAAGTTTTTCCACTTTACTTGTTATTAACTGTGTTCTTCTTTTATTTAAAATTAAACCAGATTTTGAACATGTGTTCACAAGGAACATATGTTGCTACAATATTACAATAGGTATTTTATAAATATAGTGGTTAAGTTAGGATATACATGGCGATGGTTTTTCCACCACTGTAATGGACAATGGTGGAAAATATTCAATAAATATTCATTCGAACATTTATCTCCGTTCAAATTTTTTCTGGGTAATAGATATATCATCAGACAAATACATGTCGGCTTCTTTTATAGCTCTCGATACAGGTATACGTGTAGTCATGTCCAATTAATTCAACAAAAATACACCATGGACTTAAGTCATCTCTATCGGTTTCTTTTGACCAGGTCTTTCTTTGACCAAGAAAAGAAGCAATCGGCACAAGAAATATCGGCCGACCGCGCAAAAGATGGAGTGACAACCTTCCATAGAGGTATTAATCCGCCAATGAACAAGTAGAATTGCTTATAAAGAGGAAGAAGAAGAAGACTATTCAATGACACTGCCATACTCGCAGGTAAGTTAGTGAATTTCCAAGAACTTCTAAATGTCGACAGAAAACTTTTGGACTAAGAATCAATATTAATAAAGTAACGTTTTACAATGAAATTGCTTGCCACCTAAAGCCCATATTACTAACAGAATGGAGAAAAATGTATAGAAGCAGTCAAAAAGGAAAATTTTGTAACAACATAGTTATCGAGCCTCCTAGCCAATCTTGGTTCTCAAGGCTGTCGGGAAGTAAGCGATTTTTCTCTGTATTGTGCAGATTAAGGTTCAGCCATGTTTTAACTCCGCAGTATAAATATAAAATAAAATTAAGTGATTCTCCTAATTGTCAATGCGGAGAAGAAGGTACAACAGAGCACATGATATTAGGCTGTTCTAAAATAAGTAATGAAGTAAAAGTATTAAGTGAAGAAATAACCAAAATACCCAAAATCACTAAACCATATAACATAACCCAATTATTAAGTTCAGAAGATTGAAATATTTATCAAATTTTGTATAAACATATTTTATGTATTAGATTAAGTTTATAACCTGTTTTTTCCCTTCGTACAAAGCCCTAAGTCTATCCGAGGTCCACCTGTCTCGTCTAAATGCTCTGATCGACCCCTGAGCGTCAAATTGTATCCTAGTCTAATATCCCAAATTATATAAGATAAAAAGATGAGAAAAAAAAAACAAATATATATATATATATATACATATATATATATATATATATATATATATATATATATATATATATATATATATATATATATATATATATATATATATATATCGGGTGGTGAATCGTCGAACGGGCCATAGGAAACACAATGGGAAATTTTAAATTGTTAAATTGCTGCTTCCCTAATTATTTTAGATCAAAAGTCATAAAAAACTATTTGTAGAGGACTAAATTCTAAATTAAAAACAATTGTTAAAACCGTTCTACGAATCAAATGTTCTTCAAAATTTTGCAAAAATATGATAGATTTTTCAGACCACCCCTTAAAGTTAGGCCACACGTAATACAAGAATATATTATAACATGTGTGTTTTATCATAATAATGTCAGGTGTTTGCAAATTGAATTGTCAATTTTTGTTATTTTATGATTAAATTATAAACAATGAATTTTACTAAATACTACTAATACTGAACAATATTACTTTGTTAACAATAAATTATATTGTTTACAAATCGATCAATATAATGAAATGTACTCAGTTGACGAAAAATCGCATAATGTATTCAGGCAATAGCGCGAACCTTTTCCTGTCACTACCGGATCTTTATTTAACGTAAGATATTCTAATACACTAAAATTTAATTCCAGGTTAAGTTAAGTTATACAACAATTCAATGAATTCCAATATACTGTTACTGTGATCTTTATTCCTAATAATAATATACGATAATATCTAAACATAAAACTATAACAAATGTTATAATAAAATATGAATAAAACATTTTTATTATTGCTCTTTTCTCCTTAACTGAGTACATTTTTTAATCAACTTAATTTTTCTTTTAAATAATAAATCACAAAATTTTGGCCATTTAAATCAGATAAATATAATATAGTTGATTTAAATATTCTTAAATATTAGAAACGTCAATATGACAAAACGCAACACGTAATACACATTCTTTTCACGGCGTCTGGCCTGACTTTTAGGGGTGGCCTGAAAAATGTATTCTATTTTAGCAAAATTTTGGAATACGTTTAAGTCGTAGAACAATTTTAACAATTGTTTTCGATACATATTTGAGTCCTCTACAAATAATTTCCCATGACTTTTGGTGTAAAATAATTAGGGAAGCAGGAATTCAACAATTTAGAATTTCTCATTGAGTTTCCTATGGCCCGTTTGACGATTCACCACCCTGTATATAATTATATATATATAATTTTCTATGTTAACTATTATAAATTAAATTACATTTTTTTTATATTGTGATGTAAGCCATAGGCTAAATAAATAAATAATATCTATATTTAGAATTTTAATAATGTCGCATATGTGACCACTGTTAGCAAATAAATACATTTAATAGAAATAAAAACACGAATTCTTCTGTTTTTCATTTCCTAACCTATATGTAGATTTTCACGCATATACTCAAATTTGTCAATTAAAAATTACACGCCACTGAAACAAAAAAAAGAAGTTGGTAGTTGCGTTGTATTTATTGGTCCTACTATGTATTTTTAAAAGTGGTATTTTGAGTAGTTGTGCAGACTGAATTTTAGGCAGTTCTAATTGAAACAATTTAATGTATTAACAACTTTTGATATTGCAACACCTCAATTTTTAAATGTATTTCCTACATATTCTGAATTATTCAACTTAGGTTCTAAGCAAAACGTTCTTCGATATATTTTCAGTGAGGCTCGAAAAATGCGACACCAAATAACAAAATCAATTTTTTTCCAAATGAAAAATATTTTATAAAATAAAGACGAGAGCATTTTATCTTAATTCTAGTTACATTACGCTGGGGGTGGAGTGAGTAAATATCTGAAGACATAGTTGCATCTTGCACAAAAAAGCCGAAAAGATTTGCTGTAATAAAATGTTAATGTCTTCCTGCCATCATTATAGATAAAGTTCAATGCAGTTGCCATGTGTTAAGTCACAAAGTTATAGTGGAAGGTAATACAAATTTGTATAATTAAATAAGTAAAAACATATTTATAAAACTGGAAAATCATGTTCAAAAATTTAATCCCAAACATAAAATATGACAATATTGTTAATTTCCACATAAATTGGCATATTTTGCTGAAGAAGCGTCCTCTGAAGATTAATTTTAGACGATAGCATTTCTTTTCAATTCGAGTTCCACCATTATTCTACACGTGTTTCGAAGTTTCACCTCTCATCAGGAACACGTGGCAGCTCGAACTGAAATAAAATTATCACCTATCTGACCGTTGTAGTAACATAACATGCCTGAATACGATAGTAGCGACCTCTATATGGAGGAACAAGAAGTTAGGAGACCTCTCTTCGATGGCGAATTAGGTAAACTGCAAATCCAAGCTTACTGTAAGCATTGGACCATGTTAGGAATAATTTTTTATTCCCACAATACATCTACACTGTGCTCTTGAAAAACACCATGTTTTGCACTGTTTACGTAGAGAAAAGACGTTGAAATGAAAGTTAACGATTACATTGTTTTTCTCTAAGTAAAAATTAATTGAAACCCATTTTTGTGTGCTAGCAATCTGTATACTTAGTTATAAAAGTTTGATTTTTTGATTTGACTAAATACCTATTAGTAACAATACTAATACCGATCGAATTGGAGTGGCACGATGAGGAACTAGGCTAGCTTTTCTTAGCGGGCGTGTGGGCGGAAGAGTAGTAATTTTGCACATTTGGAATCAGTGACGTTCTTTCAAAGGGATTATCCCTTTTTCGAGGGATTTTTGGAAGCAAATAATCTAAAAGGTTAAGAACTTATTTTCAGGTGCAGGCGAAGACATCTACTGTTCATCGTGCGATTTGTGCAGTAGATGACAGAACACCGATCAAACTGAGGAAACAAGAAATGCGCATAAACCATCTTACTAGGAACGAAAAAATGCGCATCTGGATGGATAAACCTCTGCACGAACGACATCCCAATGAAGTCAGTCAAGGCTATGTCGAAAATATAGCGTCGAACTATTGGTTGACGTCAGTATACATGTTCCCTGAAACAGAAGGTTAATTATTTGCCATTCAGGATCAGATTATACCAACCAAAAATTACCTGAAATATATAGTCAAAGACCCTCAGGTCCAAAACGTCAAATTCCGATGTGAATATCAAGCCCAAGAAACCATCCAACATCTTACCGGGTGCTGCCAGGCATTTGCTGCAACTGAATATAAAGAACGGCATGACTTAGTAGGTAAGATCCTTCACCAAGAGATAGCTTTTAAACTGGGACTGTTACAAACAAACCAGCTCCCATATTATCAGTACTTTCCTGAGAGTATGCTTAAGAATGACAACTACAAGTTATACTGGGATAGCACTATGCTCAGAGATCAAAGAGTAGCACATAATAGACCAGATCTCGTGCTAGTTAATAAACTAACGAGACAAACAACATTAATCGATGTGACGATAAGTAACAACAATATTCTGCGTGTTAAATACAACAAAAATATCGTCAAATACAGAGATCTGGAAATACGAATAAAGAAAAATAGAGAATGGAAATTACTCGGACGATACCTATTATTCTTTTTACCACTGAAGTAATTCTGAAGAATCTCCTAAAAAACATAAAAAAGCTGGGTCGAAATGAATATATATATATAGGGTGAGTCACGCTCAACGGGACGGAGCCTACCGGGGAAATGGCTAAAGATATTAAAAATTCCTTTTGTAGGAATACGTAGGTCAGTACCGGCTACAAATTAAAATTTGTGAGATATATACAGGGTGTCCCAATTTGGCGTAATGATATAAACTTATACTTTTTTAAATGGAATAACCTATATTTCACTTTAATTTTGAATTCTACTGAACAAAATAATGTTACTTTATTCAACATTCCCTATACCTATTTTTGACCGGTTTCGATTTATTTGGGTTTTTCTGAAAATGTACTATTCGCGAAATTAATTAATTACACAATATCGCATCAATTATAATTAACGCCTTTTTGTCAATTAATTTTCAAGTGTCCATGCTTTACATCAGAATAATTACCAATTGAAATTAATCTACAGAGTGTTCGCAATACGAAGTGTCAATGCTGTACAATAGTTTGTGTAATTACTTTCTTAACTTAAATGGGACACCCTGTATTTTACTTTAATTTTGAATTCTAATCAAAAAAATAATATTACTTTATTAAACAATCCCTATACCTATCCTTTATAATTTTCGATTAATTTGGGTTTTTTTGAAAATGCACTATTCTTGAAATTAATTAATTACACTTTATTACATAAAGTTAAACAAAACACACTAGAAAAAAATTAATTTACATTAAATGTTCAAAATGGTGTCCATTTTCTTCAATACATAACCTCACTCTGTGTTCAAAATTTTGTTTTACTCTTCTTAGCATTTCTGGAGTAACTGTTGCAAACGCATTACGAATACGCGTTTTCATGTCTTCAGCGGTTGTAGGTGGAGTTTGATAAACCAAACTTTTAATATATCCCCAAAAAAAGTCCATTGATGTTAACCCAGGTGATCTAGGGGGCCAATTGACAGCACCACCCCTACCTATCCACTTTCCGGGAAATTTTCTGTCTAAATATTCTCTAACGTTACGCGTGTAATGTGCTGGAGCACCGTCTAGCTGCAGAAACATTGTTCTTCTAATATTTAAAGGGATAATTTTGCAAAAGTATCCAAAAGTCTCTTCGTAGAAATCTTAAAAACTTTTGTCCATTTAAATGGCCATTAAAAAAATACGGTCCTATCACATGTTCTCCTATTATTCCACCATATACATTAAGGGACCATCGGTTTTGTCGATCAGTACATCTATATTCATGTTGATTTTCCGTATTATAATAGTGAAAGTTATGTCGGTTCACGAGTCCATTATTATGGAAAGTAGATTCATCAGTGAACAAAATTTTATCAAAAAAATGTTGATCTGCTCCCGTTTTGTCTAGAAACCATAAACAAAATTCTAACCTACGTTCAAAATCAGTTCCATACAAATGCTGATGCATTTGAATATGGTATGGGTGATATTGATATTTTTTAAGAATTCTGCATATACTAGTTTGGCTTACTTCAATCTCCCTGGCCATCGTCCTTGTACTTGTATTTGGATTTTCAATAACTGATTGAATAACTTCTAATTCGGTATTTTCATCTTCAGTTATCGGATTTATTAATTTTCGTTTAGTATAAACAACACTGCCAGTTTCACGAAACCTTGTTAAGACTCTGTCAAATACTTCTTTACGAGGATGACGTTTTAAGGGAAATCTCTCAGCATAGACTCTTGATGCTAACAAACTGTTTTGATCACATTCACCCAGTATTAAAATCATATTTACTCGGTCTTCAATTGAATAATCTGCCATTTCTATTTAATTGAAAGCAATACAGTTAATAGTTTGACAATTAGTTTGACAGCTAGGTACCTTTTGTTTTTTCATGGCATTCTTTATAATAACGAGCTATGTAATTAATGACATTTAATGTTCCAGGTAACATAATGCAAATAGATTTGAAGATACTAGATATTAATATAAAATTTTATAATAGTTTAATTATAATAATTGTTACAACATTCAAATACAGGGTTTTTGTTTAAGTTAGAGTAGAACTTTATGTAATAAAGTGATAAAAATTAATTAATTTCAAGAATACATAGTGCATTTTCAAAAAAACGCAAATAAATCGAAAATTCTCAAAGATAGGTATAGGGATTGTTTAATAAAGTAATATTATTTTTTTAATTAGAATTCAAAATTAAAGTAAAATACAGGGTGTCCCATTTAAGTTAAGAAAGTAATTATACAAAATATGGTACAGCATTGACACTTCAGATTGCGAACACTCTGTAGATTAGTTTCAAATGGTAATTATTCTGATGTAAAGCATGGACACTTGACAAATAACTGACAAAAAGGCGTTAATTAAAATTCATGCAATATTGTGTAATTAATTAATTTCGCGAATAGTACATTTTCAGAAAAACCCAAATAAATCGAAACCGGTCAAAAATAGGTATAGGGAATGTTGAATAAAGTAACATTATTTTGTTCAGTAGAATTCAAAATTAAAGTGAAATATATGTTGTTCCATTTAAAAAAGTATAAGTTTATATCATTACGCCAAATTGGGACACCCTGTATATATCTCACAAATTTTAATTTGTAGCCAGTACTAACCTACGTATTCCTGCAAAAGAAATTTTTAATATCTTTAGCCGTTTCCCCGGTAGGCTCCGTCCCGTTGAGCTGTATATATATATATATATATATATATATATATATATATATATATATATATATATATATATATATATATATATATATATATAAGATCATGCAGAAAGTTGTGCTACTTTCGACGTCCAGATGCATGCGAAAATTTTTGGAAGATACACCTACGTACCAAGTCACCTATGACTCGATAACATGGAAAGAGTCCCACCAGAGCTAGACAGTATCTGGGATGAGTGAATTTTCCTCTTAAAGGGAGTGTAAATCGTATGGCTAAATCTGGTAATAATAATAGCCTCCCTTTATACCACTATAGCTAGTTGGTCTGCTATGTCTTGGACCTACGATATACAAGGAAGGTAACAGAGCTAGTGCTTCAACCGCCTATTATTATATCTGGTGTTACGTAAGGTGTTTTATTCAGGCTGAGATGACATGGGGCCTGTAGATGTTTAAAAATATCTAAAGGTTCTCGCCGGCGCTGGGATTCGATTCTAAAAGTAACTACCATCGATAAAGCTACAGCAGGTTTTAAATGTAATGGGTTTTTCCTTGGTAATCCAAAAAAATTAATGAGTTTAAAATTTTTAATTATCATTTTGGTCTACTTTTGCTACAAGAGCGATATAATGAACAAATAATTAGTCCTCACGACATGTCTCAACCTAAACATACCAGCACAGATTGATAAAAATATTGCTGTCGAAGCTATGTAAAAAACTTCTTCCACGGACATAATTCGTATATCCAAAATAAAAAGTTCAACTTTCGAGAAACGCAGAAAAAGACAAAAGCAATAGTTAAAAAGAGAGTAGAACATCGCTGAAAAAGAAATCATTAAAATTAAAAAGTGAAAAAATAATGAAATCACAGAAATCCGAAAAGCTGAAACCTGTTTATAAGTGTTTTGATTCGCATAAAGAATAATCTATATTGCTTAGGTGCGTGGAATTCTACTATAATATATACAGATGATCTCACAATAAACAGTTTAAAATTGACATTTGACAAGAGGTACATGAAAAGATTCTTCAGAGGAAGCTGAAGTTTCAGTCACTATATTCTGTGGAAATTAACAGTATTTAATTGTATTATTTAATAAATGTTTCAATATATTTCATATAATTTAATTTATTATTATATAAACAAATATATCAAGATTTTAACACGACGAATACAAAAATGCAGAAAATAAAAATCTCTATAACCTTACTGTTTTTACTATTTGGTGATGCAAATTTCCACTATAAAAATACATTTAATCAACTGACTTCTCCAAATCCATTAAATCAATTGGCTAAACGAAAAAAAAAATAAACTATTATTTCGAAATTACGAAAATGTAAAGTTAAAATATATGTTTTTACTTTCTTCATATCGTTATTACCTAATATCGGTTTTTATTTTGACGCAAATTAGAAAAATTTGCTGCTACTTCATAAATTGGTGTAGAATATAACACATATTTAGACAAAAATCTAAAATTTGCCATGTATTCATGCTACCCTTTACATAATATTTTTTGTATTATTCCTTTCAATATTATTCTGTAAATCTGCTGTATAAAACATATAAGGTTTTAACTTGAACTCCAATTAACAGGATTGTATAAGTAATTTAAAATTTAGAATAATTTAAAACGCACAGAAGGGTGTTTGGTTTCAAAAATTAGCAAGTAATAAGTATGTGAAAGACTTATCTGCATATTATGCAGAGTTAAAAATATAAGAGATTTCATGGGACACAGGAGAAACGTGTTTTTTTATATATCTGATAATTCATGTTTGCTTTTTATTATTTTTAACTTATTTGGTACTGTATTCTATAGATCAATAATAAAATTATTAGTTATTATAAATTAGAATCATAGAAATAAAAATATTTCTTCCTAAATAATCAACAAATGAGTAAATACTTTATATGTGACAACTTCTCTGAAACCATTCTCTCATGTTCTTCAACCAGGAAACGCGTCTTCTTCCTTCGCTTCTCCTACCCTCTATTTTTCCTTGAATTATGAGTCTCAAGATGTTAAATCTTTCGCCTCTCGAGATATTGCAATCATCGTCCGAGATATTGCAATTTTCTTTCTTTTATTGTATGTATTTTCATGTGACAACTAGTGTCACTTTATTAGAATACACTTCTTCTTAACATATTAATACTACCTTCGGTTAACACGCTATATGCTATATTAAGCGAAAGTACTTGGACAAGATTTAATTAAAGTTGTGCTCGATATAATTGCCTTAATTTTCAAAGTTAATTAGCGAAATATCCGAAGAATTTGATATTCCAAAAACCACGGTTTGGAATGTTATTAAAGACCACAGCTGATTGAAACCAGGATACTAGTTTACATTCGTCAAAGAGGTGCTATATTGAAGATCTTTTCTTGGACACAAGAACGAAACCAACACAAATTGATATCGAGGAAGCTCCAATAATATTAAAATCTGAAGTCCAACATGCTATGTATAAACAACTTAAAATCTGGAAAGCCCCTGGGCCAGATAAAGTTCCTATCAAGCTGATTCAACTTATAGACGAAGACAATTTAAGTGCAACAACTATACTCGTTAACAACATATACAAATTTGGTGAGATACCTACAGAATAGCTGCTATCGACCTTTGTTCCGCTACCAAAAACCAAGAACCCCAAACACTGTAATGACTATAGATTATTCAGCCTTCTTGAAGATGAGAGAATTTCTGAGTAACCAAAGACTCAATGTGCACATCCGATATCGGATGGTAAAATGTTATATCCACTCTATTCTTCTTTATTGTGCCGAAGCCTGGACTGTTAATGTTGACTTTGAAGATACCATGAAGCGATCATATTACGAACAAAATGGTGTTGCACAGAATGGAAAGAGACAGAGAACTTTTGGCCACTATTAAAAGGCGAAAGGCACATATTTGGCGCACATACTTAGAAATGATTAGTATGAGTTGTTGCAACTGATAATGAAGGGTAACATCGAAGGAAGGGACGGCACTAGAAGAAGAAGTATATTCGTTTTATACATCTTCATTTTTATGGTTCAGCTTATCTGCTTATCTCTGAATATATTCTTGTTTCGACAGAAGGCACTATTTTCCTCTTGCATTCTCTTCTTTGGCCTCGGATTCCATACATAGCATTAGATAAGAGTATTTTTAAAATTATTGGAAAACTGCTACCAATCTGAAACATAAACCTTAACAAACATTTATTTCACTCTGTGTAGTTATCATTTTATTTGCATATAACATTGAAAATAATATGATAAATAGTATAAAATTAGATATTGAGCCTAAATCTTTAGGCATTTACTTACAGTTAAGACATTGTTGGGCAAATATATTGCTTAAAGCTTTTTTCTTTACTCTATAGGACACTCGGTGCTAATCTAGTAATAAAATAAGTAACGATGATGAAAGTTTTAAAAAATAATTCCACTGATAAAACAGATTTTATATGAAATCAGTTTGTTAAAAAAATGTGGATGCTTCAATGATTGAACCAAGCAAAATGAATTTATTTATGTAATCAGTTTATAATTTGGGCCATTCCTTCGTAAGGCAGTTCCAATTGTAGTCGGGTGGTTCATATCTCTTATTAGCTAGACCTGAAAGTAGAACTGAGGAATCGTGGTAAATTATGGCAAAAGACTAATTTAAGACAGTAATACAACGAAGTAACATTTACACAAATGAAAACTTTATGGTGCCAAAAATAAAAATGAATTGATATCGGAGTTTCGTCGCGCAGGTTTTAAAAGGACCCATTTTAGTATCGACAAAACAGTGACGGGCTTATCACATCATCTTGTATCCCCTGGTTTTGTAGCGTTCATACTGGGGAACTATTTAGCATATTTCAAGCTTTCAAATCCATTTCTTCACCAAATAAACAAGTTGCAATATGCACAGACTCACTAGCCTCAATACAATCTATCCAAAATATATTCACTGATCATCCTATTGTCCAAAAGATCCTTGATTGTTACCAACTAATCGCTTCCCAAAAAATAACAGTTAAATTAATCTGGCTACCATCCATATTGGTATTACAGGCAACGAACTTGCAGACAGCCATGCAAAACTTGCCTCAACATCATCTGATAATGCGGTTAATATACAAATTAGTAAAGATTTAAAGTCTCACATTAAGAAACGAGCAAGACCCGATGGCAACACACTGGGATACCAATAACCAGCATTACATCAATCCAACAGTTAGTCGATAGTCCCTTGATTTGATCTCCGTAGACGAGACGCTATTGTAACACGAAGACTTCGAATAGGAGATACAAGATTAACACATGGATACCTGATGTCATCCAGCAACCGACCCACTTGTGAGACCTGTCAATCACATCTAACAGTTAATCACATTCTCACCGAATGTCATCTATATTCAGCAAAAAGACTATTTTATTGCCTTAAAAGTGATCTAAAAGACGTACTCAATAACTTGGATCAAATAACCTCAAGTCTAAAATTCCTCAGGCACTACTCTGTTTGAATATTAGATATACCAACACCTAATAGGTTATCAAACGAGCTCTTCCAATCGTATGTCGTCTGAGAAGCCCGATATTTCCAGGCGAAATCTATCATTTCGTGCATCTTACAATAAAATATGTTTGCTGTATATGTATTCTCTTCTTCTTTCAGTGCCCTGTCCGATTATCGAACGTTGGCGATCATATTGGCAATAAAACCTTATTCACGGCAGCTCTAAATAAATTAAAGGTGGTTTCTTGATACCATTCTCGAAGATTTCGTAGCCAGGATGTTCTTCGTCGGCCTGGGCCTCTCCTTCGTCGATCTTACCCTGTATTAGAGGGTAGAGGTTTACTCATTACTGCGAAATTTGTAACTTCGAATTTTATCGTTGTTGATTTTCTGTGCTCTTTTTCATTCGATGTATATGTATTGCCAAACATTAATTCGTGTAAACTAACTAACTGACAAAGAACCTGAAATAGACGTCTTATAAATATGGTTTAGATTCTGAGATATATACAAGCTTACCAAAACTACTAAATCAATATACATTTATTTTGATTGGCACCAGAAATATCCCGTTAGTCAAGTTTTTAAATTTTTTTATGCTGATTCTAATTAGGGACGAAAAAATCATTTGTAGTCTTAAGACCTTGATTATCAAAACAAAGACATTTTGTGTTTCGGTATGATGAATTTTATAAATTGTCTTTCGGGTACATACCTTTAAAATTTAAATTCACCGAAAAGATTTACATTAGGAAAACTGACCGTGGCCAAATTTACGGTTTTAAAATCAAAACCCTGGACATAAACTGAATATATTCTGAATATAAGTTATTAATTGACGAAGCAATTTGATTTAGTACCTGTAGATTCCTGATAATATGGAATCTTTATTTTGTAATGATACGTTGTTTTCGGGGTTTATAAGTAGTGATCTGGAATTGTTTGTTTCTTACGTTTCCGCTGGCGATGGGTAGTAGTCTTAACTTTCTGATTCTCGTCAGTAAAAATGTGACTGCTATCGAATAGCCCTTGAAATCTGTCGCAGTTATAGACAAAATGTTATAAAGACATAATTCCAAATCGCGACTTATAAATCCCTAAAAGAAGTGGTCCTTTGATTTATCATGATTATGATTGGCTAAACTCTTTTCTTTTAAGAAATTATACTCTTACTATTAGAAAATCAGAAGGTGTATCTGTATCCCGAGCTAAGGGAATGAACACGAGGTGTGTGGAAGCCGAGTTTCAACTGAACAATAAGCCAGGAAATGTTGTTGCCATTAAAGTTTCCAAAAATGTAACTTCCATTACGTCAGGGGAAAAGAGTGAAACGGTTAGCTTGTGCTAGCGCTAAAGGTACATTTCTTCCCCCATACTGCATAATGAAGGGCAAGAACTTGAAAGTTGAGTTCATGGACGGGATGCCTCCTGACTCAGTTGTAAAAATGTCACAAAAATCTTCTTATGTCAATAGTGAAATTTTTCTGCACTGGTTCAAAGTTATTTCCAACCTAGAAAACCAGCCGGGAAAGTACTTCTCTTACTTGATGGTCACACTTCCCACACCAGTTCCTTGGAAGTCCTAGTGTACACGGAGCAAGAAGGAATCATTTTGATGAGCATTCCACCCCATACTTCGCACTGGCTACAACCTTTGAACCGATCCTTTTTCAAATTACTTAAGTCCTACTTTTATAGTGCTTGTAATTATTTCATTACAAACAATCCATCCAGAAAGATCAATCGTCTGCAGTTTGGAAATTTCTCAACTCTGCATGGACCAAAGCTGCAAGTGTACAAAACGGTGTGAGTGGATTTCAAGGTTGTGGCATAGTCCCTCTAAATAGGTCTGTAATACCAGCCTACGCCTACCTAGAGCCCGATTCCTCCGGAGGTGCAGTGCCCATTGTTCCAGTATTGGCGCACACTCTCGCTAGTGCACCAACCGGCGAGGTTGATTCTGTTGCCTTCAATGCAGAACTTATTGGCCAACAATGTTGTAACTAGTGTGCCAACAAGTGACACTGTTGATTTTTCTGTCTCGTGTGCAGTACCAAGAACTCAATTTGATCTTGCTAGTATCCCCAGTACTCTAGTAGCCTTCACCATCTTAGATGACTCCTTCTAAACTTCTAGAACATTATCACCCGTTAAGAGATGTTTGACGACTGTTTCAAAAGTAATAAATTCAGCTCAGAACATTGCTGTTGTAAAAAGGAAGGCAGTTGAGCAAGCAATGAAAGATAAACAAAAAAAGAAAAAGAAACAAGATCAACTGAGAAAAAATTTAATCAAAAAAGAAGTTTCTCAAGCCAAAAAGAAACCATCTGGTAAAGTGACATAGTTTGAAAGTTCCGACTCAGAAAGCTATAATTCTGCAGATCTAGTCCAAATTGACGGTATGTCAGTAGAAGAATTGGATGAAGATGAATGTGTGGGATGTGGAGAGGCTTACAATGAAACTATATAAAAAAAGAAGACTGGGTGAAGTGTGTAGTGTTCTCGGTAATTTCATGAAGGTTGCTCTAGATTTGAAGTAAAATGTGACTTTTGCGGTACCAGGGAAATAATGTCACAAAAAGGGAAGTTTCCCATTAATAGGAAGATTGTGGCCAAGAAAGCAAAAGAATAGACTCGTTTGTTTTTTTATTTTTATATTTTTATTTATTATGTAAAATATACATATTTTTTACTTTATACTTGGTTTTTAGTCATTGATTCTACTTTTTACCCCAGGTCCATCTCTCTCAAGCCACTGGTCCATCTCACCCAGACACGTCCGGGTGAGATGGACCATGCAAAGTTTTGGAAAAAATGCAATGTAGCCTTTACTAATATTATTCAATTAGAAAGTAAACTCTTAGGAGTATAAAACTAAATTCTCTACCAAACGCTTAAATAATAATGTTGATAAGTTGACAATAGTACATTGTTTACCGGGTAGGAAAAGCTTAACATTCCTGGACGACTGTGAAGATTGCTAAGTCGAGGCGCAAGCCGAGACTTAGCAACACAGAGTCCAGGAATGTGGCTTTTCCTACGAGGTAAACATACTATTTTTCCGCAAATCGTTTAAAATTCGACAGATATTGATTGATTTAAAAAAAACGCGATAATTTTATTCCCAAATAAATGGTGCTTTGAAATTCCTAATAAAATTACTTGGGTTACTATGGAAACGTATTGAGGTTGAATTGTCAAACTTGACGCTTATAAATTTAATTGCTGGTGTTCTCGAAAGTAAAATGATAAGTGATGATGAAATTTCCATTCCTGGGACTCCTCCAGAGCTGGTTGAGGCAGTGAATACTGCTTCATTAGAATTATTGCCAAAGAAATCAAGAGAAAAGTACGAAAATGCATACAGACGTTTTATGGATTATCGCATGAGTAAAAATACGAGTTCTTTCTCAGAAAATGTTGTAATGGCATACTTCCTAGACCTTTGTTTAAAGATGAAATCTTCAACATTATGGGCCAATTATTCAATGCTGAAGTCAACCCTTGCACTTAAACACAATGTAGATATATCTACATACTCAAAACTTCGTTCTTTATTGAAACGGCAAGCTCAAGGTTATAGGGCAAAGAAATCTAAGATTTTAACGAAGGAAGAAATTGAAAAATTTATCCAGGAAGCTCCAGATAAAGAAAATTTAATGATTAAGGTAATTTACAAGGTTTTAATTTCTATTTAGATTATAGCTTTATTTATTTTTTAGGTGGCTGTAATATTTGGTATTTCTGGGGCCTGTAGAATGGATGAGTTAGTCCGAATGACTGTACACGATATAGAAGACTTAGAATCTAAGCTTTTAATCAGCATACCTGATTCGAAAACCAACAAACAAGATCATTTGTAATTAATCATATCTACTTGAATGTTTATCGAAAGTATGTTTCGTTAAGACCAGAAAATATGAACAGTGACCGATTTTTCTTTAAATATCAAAGCGGAAAGGGTTGTAGACAAGTGGTAGGAATTCATCAATTTAGAAAAATGCCCAAAATAATTGCTACTTATTTGAACTTGGTAAATCCGACAGAATATACTGGTCACTGCTTTCGTCGGTCTTCTGCAACAATATTGGTTGACTCTGGTGCCGACATAACTAGTTTAAAGAGGCATGGCGGATGGAAGTCATTAAACGTTGCTGAAGGATATATCGAAGAATCGCTTAACAATAAGGTTGAGGTGGCAAATAAAATTTTCACAGTACAAAATATTCAACAAAATGACACTTCCACCCTGCATGTTGTCCAAAATGTTTCTCATAGTTCTAAGAGTGTTCCTCCAATGTTCAATTAATTGTACTAACTGTCAAATTACTGTAAATATAACAAATTGATCTTAAAAATGTATTCAGCAATGACTTGATGTTTTCAAAATATAAATTAATTCCTTATAAGCAATGTGTTTTCTATCATTTATGTAGAACACTAACAACTGTACGGAAATATCATTTCCTTACAGTAAGGAAATGACATTTCCTTACAGTAAGAAAGTCCTGACTTTTTCTTCAAGAAATTTTGACAGGAATGTCAAAATTTCCTGGCGATTTGCGGAAAATATAATTTAGTGAGCGTCCAAAGAAATGTGGTCCAACTCTCCCGGACTTACCCTAACAGAAGTCGAGGGCACTTTTATGAATGGTCAACCAATGTCACTCAAATGGGTAGTTTTAAAGCCTAAAGCGACGAAACTTCACCATTATTGATTTTTGATGAATGAGGCTTAATCGTTCTCACTGAATATGAATTTAAGTAAAACTGAACGTTGTATTAAAACAGGCTTTTATTTTAAACAATAATATAAAACGATTTTCATACAGCACACTATATAAAAAGGTAAGACCAAACATAATATAGATTTTTAGCCAAGTTTTAAAACCAAATGACCAATGTGCCGTCTAACACGTCCATTCGAATTTAGTTTATGTTAGTCACTAATTAAAGTCATATATTTTAACTTCTAATATTCATAATTGCAACATTTCCAGATAACTAAGTTAACATTTGATTGCAATCATTCCTATCTGTATATTCGTGTAATTTTTTTTATTAATATATTTACATATTTGAGAAGAACAGAAAACAAGTACCGATATTTTACAATAATGTCTAAATACAAAGAAACAAAAGCGACATACAATAATATTTCTATGTGAAAATGTACATAAAAGGATAATATTTTTCATGAATTTTTGTGCTTAGAAATGTACGTTTAGTTTTTAAATAATTTAAAAAAATATTTTCAATTTGTAAGTTTTAACAACCAAAATCTGTATGTAAAATTGAGGTTTCGCTTTGTAATAATATTATAGTCGAGAAGCTACCCCACCTGATAGTTCAGAAGAATACACCATGTATGAAAATTGATAGGATTCACTTCAAATAGTTTGCAAGTTTTCCGAATTCCTACAGTTAGTTAAACGGTTAAATTCTTTTGACGAAATCGTAGGATTTTGGACTCAAATATTTACTTTTTTTTAGCTTATAATGAGTGAACCGTAAATAATTACCTATCGTAACTTTACGTTCCGAAGCTAAAAATGATATTTCACCAACAAAAACTAGTCTAAATTCATTTCTGAGTTAAAGGGTGTTAAATTTGTAAGATACAAATATATTTTTGTTCATTAATCAACTATTTCATATAGACCTTTTTAATATCGATAATTATATAATTACTATTACACTGGAATAAGCCACAATTAAAGATAAAAAATACGTTTATTGACGTTTCAATTTCCACTTCGGAATATCGTTCTCAAAATACAAACAGTTTGTATTTTGAGAACGATTTCCGAAGTGGAAATTGAAACGTCAATAAAGGTATTTTTAATCTTAAATTGTGGATTATTCACCAGTTTAATAGTAATATAATTACAATACCACAAGGAAAAATGCTTCAGAAACAATATTAATCGATAATTATAATTGATGAACTTGTACAACATTTACAAAAATGAAACTAACAGAAACATAACGAATCGAGATTTTAATCATGATTGGTTATCGAGATAGAGTGAGGACTCAATTTATTGCTAAATACCCCAATCGCGAGCCAATTACTCAACAGTAAGTAAAATTGAAAAAAAAAAAAATAGAGAAACGGGCCATGTTAAAGATCTTCCCAGAAGTGGTAGAAAATCAATATCCGAAGCCAAGAAACTGGACGTTGTACTGCTGTACTGGCGTTTCAAGAAAATTCCCATACCAGTTTTAGACAGGTCGCACTAGGTAATAATGGTCACCAATCACCTGTTGTAAGAGTGCTAAAAAAGAGAAGTTGCATCTATACAAAGTACATCTGGTGCAGGAGCTATTAGAAGATGACTTTGATAGAAGAATCTAATTCTGCGAAACCGTTATGGAAAAATGTAACAGAGATGAGGGTTTCATACAAAAGGTACTTTTTTCTGATGAAGCGTCTTTTATGCCGATCGGTCACGTAAATCGCCAGACATATCGACACTGGGCAAGTGAAAATTCACATTGGATGGAAGAGTATAGGACACAATATCCCAAGAAGGTGAATGTTTTGGGCCGGTATTATAAACAATCAAATTGTAGGGCCATATTTTTTTGAGGAAAACTTAACTGCTTCTCGTTATCTACAATTTCTTCAGGATTATCTGTTGCCACAGCTGAATTAGCTGTTTCCAAATAGAAATGATTGGTGACATCAACATGATGGGGCTCCTCCACACTACGGCGGTGAGGTACAAAATTACCTTCATAAAATTTTCAAGGATAGGTAGAAGGAGGCCCATCGAATGGCCACCAAGGTCTTCACATTTGACTCCGCTAGACTTTTTTGTGGGGATATTTAAAGAGCAGGGTGTATCAAAATCGACCGAATAATGTAGAAGAGTTGAAGGAACGAATCAGAACGGAAATCGCTCAATTAACACCTGAATAATCGAAAACGTTAGGAAATAATTTATTGCCCATCTTTCACATTGTATTATTGCAGAGAGTCGTCAATTTGAACATTTGTTGTAATTTAATTGTATTTAAGTAAACACTTATTTTAAGTTAATTGTATTAATAAACCGACAGATTCGGTTAACACTGTAGAAATAAATATTCAAATGATTATATCGTTGCAAAGGAATAAGGAGACCTTTCAAATGAGCTGTCGCGTGACCTCGGTTTGTATTTAAAAAAATCGTCGGTTACGTCATTACGCTGACACTGATGACGTAATGTCCAACAAATATACAGCATTTGATGGCCATTCAAAAATTAGAATTGACGTATTTTAAGATTTTTTTTTGGCTAAGATTTTAAGCCGACAAGCGAAGTCGAGGCAGACCACCCACCCGATGGACCGACGACCTAAGGAGAATAGAAACAAACTGGTTTGCAGCAGCTAGAGATAGAGAGAACTGGAGACGTTTGGAGGAGGCCTATATCCAACAATGGATGCGAAAATTCGGCTGGATGATGATGAAGATTTTTTTAAAGTCGTCTGTTTCTGATATAATGAATATATTCTTAACATTTGCATCATACTGTATAAACTAGATTTGAGTTTTGTCAGTGGTCAACGAATAAAAACAATGTTTATTGAGGAAGCGAAAATTGTATCAGAAGCATACTTTTTAATTGACAAACTAGTCACGACTGGGAAACTAGAAACCTTCACTTCCAGAAAGAAGCTATGGAGAACATCAAAAACTAGGTAAGAAATATACCTCATAGATGTTATCTAGAATCGTAGTTTGGTTCAGGTTTATTGTATGTCCTGTGTTGAGACATGTTGGTCAAAAGACGACGTTTTTTCTCTCCTTTCGATGTTCTTCTCGTCTAACATTGATTCTTCGGTTATCTGCCCGATGTATGATTTGTCACACGGTCCTCACATGAAATCTCGTATGTATATAGAAAATCAAGGAGTCCTTCCCTGGTTTTTGAGTATTGACCAACTCGGCATCCAAGTATCGCCAATATTTATTTTTCGCAGGTATCAACAGCGGAGTGTAGCTCCGATGGAACTGGTTTACTAGGATTCGTATTTTTATTGTAGAAAAACTAGACTATAGTAGAAATAGAGAGACAAAAAGAAGAATGAAAGTGAAACAGTACTACTCTCAATTTGGTATGTATTCAATGAGCGATTTGTGAACAAAAATATACATATTTTAATTTTACAAATTTGCCATTCTGTAACTCAAAACTGAGCAATCTTACACCCATTGCCATTAGACAAAATATTATTTTTGGCTTCGGACACAGTTATAATTTGGTCCAATCTTTACGATTCATCCCACACTTATAATTTACACTGTAAATGTTAGTCGATAGTTTTAAAATATTATATTAATTTGTAAAAATACAGTTAATGATCGAGAGATTTAAATTGTAATATATTTTTTTGAATGCGCACTCTTCCGACCTATCCGAGGCTTTTTAAACTAGCGTCTGGACTAGTAAGAAAGTCTTAAAGGTTTCACAACATTTGATTCAAATACACTTTACTAATTTGCATATCTTATTTTAACATCGTTACTAAGAAACTGTCTATTTTTCATTTTAAAAATTGATGACACCATCTAACTTACTCGGAAAAGGAAAATGTTCATTCATTTACAAGTTACGGATATGATTCAATGATGAAATGGTTGTGATGGAATTTGATATAATTATATATACATTTCTGCCAAAGTCCAGAACAACCAATTGGTACATTTATTTTTAAAATTGAAGTATATATTCTCGTTTAATGTCCACAGCTGAAGATACGGAATACAATTAATCACGAGTTGTAACTTTAGTAGTTACAAAGGTTCATCAAAGCATTTAGAATAAAATGATATAATGATATTGTCCCTATGCCACTCTAAGCTGGACATTATCTTGATTAATGTGGATCCAAGTCTTAAATCTAATCAAACGCCCATCTCGTTTCCTTTCAATCTGTTCAATTCGTCGTTAGCTACAATCTTTGGGAAATTTATTTATATTTTATTGCAATAAATATCATTTGAAGAAAAATAAAACATCTTTCAACTAAAACTTGTTTTAGTGAGACAAAATCTGTTTTAAATTGGAAATTTTCTATATGAGTCTAATTTTTTTGCTGAAAACACTTCAGAATGTACATTTTATAAATAATCACGACAAGCGCCAGTCGCAAACCTTGTGCTTGATTTTGTATTTAATGAACATTTTTGCGTCCATACTTTTGTCTATAACTCGAGTGATATTGCTCATACAAAAAGTTATAGAAGATAAAAGTTTCGTTTTTCAATTTTACATAATAATTGGCAGGCTATAAATTGAAAATTTATTTATTATTCTTTAAAAAATAGCAATAATTGGGAAAAAAAAGTAAGAAAAAACGGAAATTTTACTTTAAATTTTTTCGGCCTCTTACACGTAACTTACAGCCTTCATATCCGGCCTAGAAACACTTTATAATACGACTGAAACCGGTATTAAATTTCGTTAGGATCGGTTTAATTGTTTTTGCCTAATAATTTTGTAATCCAGGGTCAAGAAAAAAATATCAAATTTGCAAAATTATGCTGGGTTCAAAATGCATTTTTTATAAAGAAAAGCTAAGCTTCAAATGCACTCTAAAAAATTGGTATCAGTCAACTAGGAGAGCCTAGAGAATTTTTTAAAGTTATAAACGGTTTTTCGGTTTATAAATAAATACAATAATTTCGATAGTTTCACACATATTAATTTCAAAATTTGTACATTTATAGAAAGATGCTTCTTTAAAAAACGATGCATTCGAATTATAGTTTATTCGTCTTCCGGGTTTGGACCGTGTCATTTGTGAGTGACCCAAAAGTGGGTTCATCTCAAAGAAAAAAGATGAACCCACTTTTGGGTCACTCACAAATGACACGGTCCAAACCCGGAAGACGAATAAACTATAATTCTGACTCTGGCCGTTGGAAGCCTACGATTTCATACGATGCATTCGGTTTATTGAAACAGTGGATCTTAATAAAAGGAAATCTGTTTGCAAGAATACAATGGAATTGCCATTTCAGTATCCAAATGGTAATATCATTATTAAACTAAAAAAAGACCTTCAGTTAATGGAATTGATACCCCGTATACATCATGAATTTTATAAAAACCTGAGATGTTCAGTTCAAGCAGCCGGAGGTGAAGTAATTTTTTTATACGCATTCTGTGGTAATAAAGTTTTAATACAATATCGCGTGTATTATTTTGTGAGATAACCCATTCACTAACTAAAAATATTTTAAACGCAAAGCGGACCAACCCACATTAAAAAATCAAATATAGATGTTTATCCAAAATTTTTGATCAAATTGATTTGATCTCCTGATTTTCACTTTTTCTTTCAAACCCATTTTCTAACACTTATTAATATTGAGGTTAGTCCGTTATTGCACTCATAGCCTCATATATTATTCTAGCTTAATCAACTAATATCTTTTTTAAATTCTTTGTCTTCTTGTAATAGGTCAGATAGCTTCTAAAATATCTTCAGAGTTATTTTTCCCCAAAATCTTCATTTGGTATCTTCAACGTCAAGTTGGATATTTATGGTTTTTTCTTCTCATTCGTCATCTTAAGCTTCATCTAAAATTCCTGGAGATTCCAAAAACTTCACATCTTGTTCAAACTCTTCTATTTGTTTATTTAGCTCAATATTTTAAATGGCTGACCGTTGCAGTGCAAATAGCAATCAGAACATTTGATCCCATGCTTGACATAACTGTAGGTTTGCGTGGTTAGGCGACAAATGCTGGCCAACTTTGGGCTTCTATATCTGGACAACCAATAAACCGAATGCTTTTTTTTAAACGCCTTTCAAAGTTTTATAAGTGTTCAAGTTTTGAAATTGATATGTGTAAAACTCAAGAAGTTATTTTGTTTATTTATAATACAAAAAATGGTTTATAACTTTAAAAAATTCCATACGCTTTCCTAGTTGACCGATTTTAATTTTTCAAAGTGCGTTTAAAAGCATTCTTTATTTGTAAAACATTTAAAAAATATTTCGACCATTTAAAATGTTTATAGCGCCCGGCATAATTTTACATATACAGTCTCTAGTGAGCAAGGATACAATCACCGTTGCTAATTAGTGACTAATATACGGAAAGAAGAGTATACACGTATTTTCTACCTATATACTATTTCAGAGACTGGTCTAATAGTTTTTCTAGTTTTCTTGACACTACAAGTCAAAATTTCCAGTTTCATCATCTTCCTTCCAGCAATTTTTAATATTAAATCCAAATATGCCATCAGTTTTTTCTATCTGTTGATCCAATAAGTATTGGATAAACAAAAAATATGATACTTATCTTCAGACAACAACAAACAAAATTTACAAACTTAACAAATCTTTATTATTCTCCTGTAAAGTTCTTGCTCTTCTCTAACTGAAATTATCTCCCAAAAAATAATTTATTGCAACAAAATATTAATAAATTTAAAATAGGTGTAAAATATCAATACAACCGAAACGTCGGAAAGAGACAATAGCTGCTATCTGGGCTCAAAATCTGGACCTTTCTCCTAATTAATGGCATATTGAAATAAATCTTTACTGATCGATATTATATTAAACAGTATTTAATATAGCCATGAAACATTTCAACCGTTAAAAAATTTATTTAATACTGAAGATATATATAGTAACGGAACCTATATTTAAATTTTTGATATTGTTTTCATTTCAAGTACACTAACTTGACCACTCAATGTTTGTTTTTAAATTATGTCAACAAACATATAAAACGCAAATAAACGTTTGCATGTAAAAATGTTTTCAAAAAAGTTTAAAGAAATTATAACCACACTGTTATTGTAATAATGGAAGCTTATGGCAAATCATATGATTTGTTATAGATATATCACATGTCTTAAGACCGAAACGCTTTCAGAAAAAAGGTAGAAATATGTAAAATGTTGGGTGAGATTGTATTAAAAAGTGAAACTAGTATTAAATAATTAAATTCAGTTTCTAAATTTGTTTAGTAGTTAACAACTCACTTTTAAATGGAACGTGCTAAATATGCTAATGCAATTGCTCACTTATAATTGTTTCTGTGCACTTGTTACTGGCAATCCAAACACAATCTGTGTTATCACAACTGTGCACAATCACAAACATTTCTATTTTACACTTTATTTTAGCAATTTTTCAAATATCAGTTTTAAATTTTTATGATCAACTGATCCTCTGCTTGGTCAACTTTCAATTGGTCTTGTCAATCATTTACCATATTGTAAGTAATCTATAAGTTCTCCGCTTCGACAGATGTCAATGCGGTAACAATGAGAACCTGTTGTTGTCCTCGATGACACTTCGTCTCAGGACCATTTTACCTACGTAGGGTCATACGTCGCCATGTTACCAATTCCAACGGTAACTTAAACATCATAATTTGTAACCACCTATAATGTAAAACAACTGTAAATTTATATCATTTAAAGGGTTTGGACCCATATATTTTGGTGGCTCATATGGTGGTGGCATGTATACCTCGTTTGCACTGATGATGGATTTAACAATACGAAAACGTTTTGCAATATTTTTGTGATAGCCCGTTTGGGCATTTTATTATATACCTTTTATAAAGGATTTTAAATAAATTTTTTGTGATATATGATATACAGCCAGCTACAGGAACTTTTCCTAGTGGATTTTTAACAATAATCCCTTGTAACTCATCTGCAACCTCAACCCATAATTTAATCACCTTAGAGTTAATCCCATAGAGTCAGACGAATTCTAACATTGTTTATTAATTTTTCTATATCCATATCGCCCACTAGACATGCTACTACTGGCGATCAAACATTCTTGAAATTCAAAACGAAGCGTATACTAGCCGCTACTAGCATCGCACTCAATCTCGCGCTATTTGAAGTCTCTTAAGATACATAGCAGTCTGTGAGAACGTACACTAAGAGTTAATATTCACAAAAAAGATTAAAACAGTTCTTTTTTTCAAATATATTCATAATCATAAGAGAAATAACTTCATATAGTAGATGTTTCCTTGCTTGGTCTAATAATTTGGCCAGGTACTGTAAGTCCACTTTATCTGCTAGTGACAGGTCATTTATTCAACAACTACATCTAACCAAAACAGATGCTTGAAAAGGCATAAATAATTCAGAATACAAAGAAAGAGTATGATGTAAAACCATTATACATTATTAATTTTAAACAGTTTTTAAGATTTTACTTATTTCGACCATCACACTGAACACATTTCGTCTTTCAGATCTCTGATACTTGAGCAAGTAAATCTCTTCCACTATAACCAGTTCATCACAAAATGTGTACTTACATTATATTAAAGTGCCGAGATGCTTTCAGCTTCTATAAAAATAAGACGTACTGTTTCTTTCAACGAACATTTACTAGTTAGTAGTTATTTTCTTAAATTTATTTTATCGATATATCTATGAAGACATATTTTCATATGTTGCTATATTTCTTATTCAACTACTTACTAGCGTGTTTCGAATTTTAAGTTTATCTACACTTTAGGTACAGAATTTTAGATAAAAATTGTAGAATATCAAAAAATAAATTGTGTTTCGAAAGTTGCTTGAAAAATAAAGGATAATTTGTGGAAGTTCTATACAATGTACAATTAGGTATATAGTTTTACCTAAACATTTATTTTTACAGTTTTAATCGTGATTTTTAAATTACGTATTACTAGATATTAATTAATACACATATTCTGGTAATGCTACTTTATCACATTCTAGACAATACCTACAGAATTTTCAAATGTACAAGAAAATTTAAAGAAGAACCACGATAAGGTCCGTTCTCTATATATTCCTAAGTCGTAATTATATAACGAATCGCTTCAAGGATATATAAAAAAGTAAGATCCATAATTTACATAAAAAGTGGATCTAATAATAAAAAATCGGTTAATGATTACAGTCCAAATTTAAAATCAAAGAAAATCATGGCTAATTATCTCTCTATTGGAACTGTATAATATTCGAATCAGTGTGGTTTTAACAATATAATTTATTTCATTTTGTATTTTTTGAAGTTTTGTACAAAAAATACTTATCATATTTAAATCCTTTCATTGTTTTCTCAGTTTTTTCAGTCTCAAAACTTAAATGGTCAAAACGTTTTCAGGTAAATGTATAACAAATGTGCTCATAGTGTTCCTGATATAAGCTACTTTATTGTTCTATTTTATGTAACATTAAAACATTGAAAACTTTGTTTCCAACACTTCCACAAAATTTATTATAAAATATTATCACTACAGCTCTTTCGGCTGATTGCCTTTATCAAGTGATCTATTTTTGGCATACGTTTACACTTTATAGTCTCTAATGAAATAGGTTGAGGAGGGGAGAACTGTTTGTCTCAAGTGGGTCATTCAGAATTATATTTGTGTTTTTTAATTTGTTAATTTCCATAGATTCTAACAAGGATAGCTTAAGGCCTTTATTTTGAATGTGAAGAATTTTAAATTCGTCATTAAAAGAATGATTGTAATCTAAAAGGTGAAGTGCGTATGTAGAATCTGTTTTTCTATTATTAAAAGCCCTTTTATGTTCTGCTATTCGTTTATTAACATTTCTACCAATTTGACCGATGTAAGTTTTTAAGCAGTCGCCACAAGTTTGTATACACCACTATGTAAGTGCTTTTTATTTTGGCTCTTGTTGTTTTTAATATATTTGCCCAAGTTGTTATTTGTTCTGAAAGCTGGTGGTGAAAATGAATTTCCATTGAGTAACGGTCGAATCCATCAATTATTGTTCTATTTTACTTTTGTAATTACTATAAAATGGAAATCAATGGCAATTGTACAAAATGGAAGTTCCTTATATGACATTCCAATCTAAAATTCGAAAGCCGTTTTTAAAATAGAAAATTTTAAACTAAACGGTTTGAAAACAGAGCTTAAATAAAGTACTTTTAATTTTACAAATGTTGTTAGTTCTCATTCTTCAAGTGTGGAAAAATCGATCCAAAATACATTTCTCCATTATTGTCAACGTGTTACACCATTGATTACGATACAGCGCATATATGGCTTTCAGCTGTTAAATAACTTTATATCTTTAATAGTTTACAAAATATTTTTTTAACAATAGTTAACAATATTTTGAAACATACTTTTAATATATTCTATAATTTAGATGTACATATAAAATATATACCGTACCACGCTTCGAGTTGAACATATACCTATGAGCACATGTAATCTGGTCTACATGCTCATCAAAACAATCATAAATGAGCAATCAAATTATTAGAGCCACTTAGTAAAATTCAATTTTTTTATAAAAGGTTATATAATTGAGCTGTATAATATATTAATGCGTTTGTTTCCATTTGCTTATCTTATAACAACGTAACACTCTAAAAGTACAATAAATAGTCTGGCACATGGCAACACAGCGGGCGTGGCAATACGTGACGCAGATACTATTGTTGGTCACTGCTGTTAGCCTAGCTTGCAACTCGTGTGAATATTATTTTGTATTCTACGTATTTAGAGTTATAATAAATAGTTTCCATTGCTCTCTAGAGATATTCTGACAATTCTATACTATTTATCACAATGCCAGTTATTGTTAAAACCACCTGCTAATAAACCACGTCCTCAATTCGTTCCTAAAGACAATTCTACAAGTCGATTTATAATAAAATGAAAGAGAAAATTTGGTTGCAACAACGGATTGGAAACACGAGAAGCACTCTTGAGGATAATCCAACAACCATACTGAAATCAAAAAGAATTAAGGATTACCATCAGTCTGTATACAATAAGTAAAGGAATGGACAGGGCTAGATTTTCTCCCCACTGCTATTTAACATAGACATAGATAATCTTTTGTAACTTGCACAGCAGAATTTCCATAAATAATCTATGAAATTTAGCTGTCTTTGTAGATAACATAAGGGAGCTACAAGAAATAGTAATTACTACTATGTTAAACACAGACAGGACGGCGTGCGCCACGTCGGCGGCGGCGTTGAAAGCGGTCTCTCGTCTATGGTAGTTATGTTGTGCAACACAGACGAGCTTCGTTCGTCAGCTCGCTGCGTCGGCCGCCGCACGGCCTATGCTGAGTACCATGCGCCGTCGGCAATTTTATGACTTCTGGTGGCACATCAGTAATAGATATCTCGTGCTTCAACACAGACGTATGACTGTTTTGTAGCGGTTTTATTTGGTTACTTTTGTGAGTGTTTGCCAAATTTTGTATAATGGAGGCTATAGACATCGATAAATTAATTACCGAAATTCACACACAGCCAGCAATTTGGGAAATGCGCTCAAATAAATATTCGAATAAAACAAAGAAAAAACATGCTTGGGAAGAGGTTACCCACAGTTTTATTTCGGAAGATGCTTTTCTGGGCTATCTTTAATTTCGTTAACTAACGTGTAAAACATTCCTTTATTTTTTCATTATTTTACTATAGGATGTATCCAATACCTGCGTTTCTTCTTCTTCTTTGATCTTATATGAAGTAAACTTCCACTTATTAGGAAAAACAAATCGTCATGACTTTCACTAGATGATTCTGGAGACATCATCAGACTACAGACTGCCTAGTTTATGTTAATATACAGGTACGGCCTATGGTACGACCAAGGAATCTATGGAACGAATTTTATATACAACAAGTGTGATTTTTCATTTTAATATTGCATTTTTTAATTTACTAGATTTGTAAAGAAATTATATTCGATTAATATATAGTTAGGAGCTTTTAAAACGAATCCTTAAGATTAGTCAGCTTTCAAAAGGCGTAACAGCGATAAAGAGCTGTATACTGTGGATACACTGCGAAAAAAGTTTTTAACAATTTAAATTTCGGAAAATTCTGTATTACTTATTATTTATAAACTCAATTATTGTGGAGCAATATTTAGAGCAATTTGTTCAGATGTTTATTTTCCCGTTATTAATTTGTTATATTATAAGATAGATATTTTTTGTACACTTCTTTTCTGTTTTTTCAATCTTTTAAATATAAATTCCGTCAACGCATTGTAGATATTTTGATACATCTCTTATTGTACTACATATGTACGAGTCCTTTGAAAAAATGGCACATTAAATTTATATGAAAAGTTTGCACATATATACTACATATTTTATCATAATCAATGTCATTGACAACGTCATTATCCAAGACTAGCTTTATGTCATTTTAACTATAAAATATACTTGAGAATGATCTATGTCGAGAAGGATTCTTGTATATATAAATGCATAAATATTTCTAAACGTTGCTCAATGTTTCACGGTAAATAAAAATTTAATGCAACTGCCTGTAATTTTAACAAATGTTTAATAGTTACTCTAAACAGTCATACTGATTGTTTCGGGTTTAAAAAAATCAATAAAAAAGTACATCAAAATATTTTTAAACATTGTAAATTGAGCAAACAGTTACCTTTTTAAATTAAAGCCATCTATTGACCAGACATTGAATTTCCTTTTATAGTAAAGATTTATATATTTCCACTACACATTTATCCTAAATGCTCCAATATTCTTTTAGTCTGAGATTGATTTAATGTCCATAGTTAGAGAATCGCTTGGACCATTAAGATTATTTATTAAACCAAAACGTTTTTTTTTTTATTATAAATTAATAATCACAACTATACTCGGTTATAGTTTTAAACAGTATAGTACTATTTAAAAATTAGTTTTCAGCTAATGGAGATGAAAAGAGAAATAAAAAATAATGGCTATTACACTGGCCATTCGCTTCTTGTAGCTGCTACATCGACCACTTTTTTGGTTGACAAACGTAAAGTGAACGTTGTTAGCCGGCCAAAAGGGAGGAATTAAGCGCTGGAGACCAAAAAATATGCTTGAAAATGAAGTGGGCGGTTATAATAGTTCATACTGACGCAGATGCATACGTTGGATAATGTCACGGCAGTCGTTAAATACTCTCTTTATGTTTTCCGTGTCCACAGCACATGTAAAATGGGGATAACAGTAATGCTTGCCCTCACCTGAAGCTGTACTTATGCGCTGAAAAATAAAATAAATATTAATAATTGATAATAACAATTTAGAATTTATACAGGATGATCTAATTTAGACTGCGTAATTCGGTAACCCCATTATTAACCCTCGTAAGGCGGTGTGGGGTGCAGCTGCACCTCAGATCTTCTTTTTCTCACCTAACTTTTTTAACCCTTTATAGGTCAAATTAATACAGTGTTCAATTTTTTCACATGCGAAAAATCATGTAATTTTTATCTGTATTATTAACTATCCTTCTATAACAATTTTACAATCATTACCTTAGTCCAACCCTTGATAACCGTCCTTCAGTTCAATCCCGTCCTTTAGAAATACAGACGTTTTTAAAATAGCAAAAAAGAAAGACGCTCTCTTGTCTGTTGACTATTGTTGAGGACAGTCGCTCTCTCCCGTCTGTTGAGTCTCGTCTCGCTAGGCAGACGTACTCTCTCTCTCGCTCTCTCTCTCTCGTCTGCTCTCTCTCTTTCCCGCTCTCTCATCTCTCTTCTCTCTCGTCTCTCTCTCTCTCCTCGCTCTCTCTCTCTCTCCGCTCTCTCTCTCTCTTCTCTCTCCTCTCTCTCTCTCTCTCTCTCTCTCTGCTCTCTCTCTCTCTCTCTCCTCTCTCTCTATCTCTCTATCCTCGCTCTCTCTCACTCCCGCTCTCTCTCTCTCTCGCTCTCTCTCTCTTTCTCTCGCTCTCTGTCTCTTTCTCTCGCTCTCTCTCTCTCTCTCTCTCTCTCTTTCTTCTCTCTCGCTCTCTCTCTCTCTCTTTCTCTCGCTCTTTCTCTCGCTCTCTCTCTCTCTCTCTCTCTCTCCTCTCTCTCTCTCTTACCCTCTTTGCTTATCGAGAAGAACAGTCGCTCTCTCTTAACCTTTTGCTTATCGAGAAGAACAGTCGCTCTCTTTACTGTTATGTATCGCTGAAGAGACGCTCTCTCTTTACTGCGCTAATATGTACTCTCCGCTGTAGTTAGCGAAACATCCTCTACTGTTTTATGGTACAGAGAAATGTGCTCTATCTCGTGATCTCAGTGTTAGTACCGCGAAACACGTGTTCAGAAACCGGTGCCCGGCCAGATTCCGCGTATGAAGAATAAACACGAGTGAAAGCCGATCAATACCAGCAGAATTATTGGTAAGACTTTGTATAAACTTAATTTGCTATTGTCTGTATAACCCTTTACTACATATCCTAATTTATTTGAACCAGCTCTATGTAATACAGTCCTCATACACTGAAATACTCAATTTCACATATGTACACTTTTTGTACATACAGAAATGATGTCAGGTTTTTAGTCAAAGTTTTTGGTTGGGTATCGTATCCAAATCACAGTAGTTTATAAATATACTAAAAAAAAACATTCTGAGAATCTTTTCTAAGCCGGTTGATTTTTCAACCTATATCCAGTTATGCAAAATAATTTTCCATAAAATCTCTGGTCGAAATTTCAACCAGTTAATTGTTTTCGTAATTAAACAATACTTTATAACGTCAAAATGTATTGTTATTATTATTATAAAATAAAACCCGACAATAATTTTAAAAAAAAGAAACATAAAACTGTAAAACCTTATTTAGAAAACTTAATATTTATTTATTGTGAAAAGTGGCGAAACATGGTATGCATATGGCTAAGATATGCTTGCACCGCAAGCTGCGCTAGATCTTTTTGGGTGCTTTTCTGTACTACATCTTGCACATCTTCTTGAAGTCGTATTGGTTGGTAAGTGGTCACCGCCAACATTTGTCAGTCGCACTGTATTCTCAACAGTAACCGCTCTACCATCCACCTTTTTTGTTTTATTTTTTCCTATTACCAACCAAGAACTTGGATTTTTTCTTGAAGAAAATCCGTTCACAAGTTGATTTGCAGAATGCTTCTGAATACTAGTTGTGTTTCAGGTTCCACTCGAGGCTGCTTATTCAAAGCTGAATTTTTGTATATAATACATGTATTTACAATACTAGCATCGATAAAATAGTACCAAAGTTTCAACCACCACCTTCGAGACTTCCTGGCAATGCTGTAACAAGAATTAATCTGATCGAAAGATCAACTCCACCCACATTTCGATTATAATCTTCAATACTCTTTGGACATTGTACTGTTATTTTTGATCGTTCTTTAGTCATACGCTGAACTGTAGATTTTTCTGTTACATTGTGTATGGTACCCTTCGCGTCATAAAAAACTGGTACAAATCTTATAACCGAAAATCGTATTTTTAAGTTGTGTAAGTTGATCTTGTCACATATGTCATCCTAATTTCTATGGCAACGTTGGCAGTTCAACAAAATATTATATCAAATTAGCTAAAAGGAGGGCTGTGCGACAGACACATTATAAAATTACAGTATATGCATTCCAATGTTCCCTGTGCCAATACCCTAGGTTTAAAGATTCTTTAAACATTGTGGGCATTAACGCAACCCTCTCTCTGGTTATTAAATTTATTAGATACGGTTTTTTGTTGTTAATGATAATAATAATACCTATATAAATACTTTAAACATTTTTGAACGTTCTTTTTTTATTTAGATTTAGTGCAATTCCGTTATCTATGATGGCAACAACGAATTAATTCACGAACCAAGTCTGAACACAGGTTTACATTGGGAAAAAAAAGTGTACCAGTTTTATATGACGGGAACTGTACTAGCCACAATGACACATTTGTTTCCTCTATCCTTCCATTTATTCACTGTAATATTGCTGGTAGCAACACTGTCAAAGACGCCACTCTGTAAATTTTTATCGGGTACCAGTTCGTCTGAAGGAACACTTTTTATATTTAATCTTATAGTCCAAGCAAACAATTTCCGATCCAGAAGGTTGGAGAGCAATGCAAAGCTGGTAAAAAAATTATCGAAGTAGATACAGTAATACTTTCCTACAAAAGTCTGGGTCAATTCCAAAACAGTTCGTTCACCGAGAGGACCCTCTTCATTACTTTCCATTTTGCTTTCATATGAAGAGAAATTTAACAAATAACCAGTTCCAGAGCATGGTAGAGTCCATACTTTGAAGCCTCTATTTATTGGCTTCATCGGCACGTATTGTTTTAGACTGGTTCTACCTTTGAAAGCAACCATGCTTTCATCTACAGCTAAATTTCTACTTGGACTTTATGCTTCCGGAAATTTTTCCTTCTTCTTAAGGTACCTTCTTCATTACTGAAGGTTGGCTGTAACTACAGCAAATTGCTGTCTATCTTGAGCTGTTCTTAGTATCGAATGTGTGTCCTTGCCTGTCTAACCTGGTTGAAGACTGTAAGTCTTCAACCAAGAGCACATTCTTCTTCCTGGACCTCTTCTTCCTTCCACTTTCCCTTCCATTATAAGTCGTAGAAAGTTGTATTTTTCTCCTCTGTAAATATGTCCTAGATAACTCGTTTTTCTGTTTTTTTTTACAATATTTAGGAGTTCTCTCTCAGTACCCATTCTTTTTACCACCTCGTTGTTGGTCACGTGCTCTGTCCAAGAGATCTTCAGCATCCTTCGAAAAACCTACATCTCAAAGGCTTCTATACGCCTCATACTTGTAATTCCGAGAGTGCCTGTTTTCACTCCGCATAGCAATATGGAATAAATAAACGTTTTTATAAATTGGTATCGGATTTCCTTGTTGATTTTTTGATGTTTTCCAATTGAGTATACTGAAGTGATGTGACAATCGAATCTGAAGTTTCCTCATCAGAAAATACAGATAGTCTTTTACTCGAAGTCTGGTCATTTCTTGAATGATATGAAGTTTTCTAGCCTGATACATTGTCTTTATATTCCAGATACATATTTTGATAATCAACTCTAAAGTTTTCCAGTTCTGTCACAGGGATTTCTCTGGGTTTATACCTGAGAGGTCCTGTGATCTAGAGGTGGATCACCTCTCTTGCCGAATCTTGGCTTCCGTATTCCATGATAAGTAACTGTTTCCACTTTAGTTGTATTTGCCAACAGTTGCTTAACATTCGAAAACCTTGAAATCATTTCGGTAATTTTTTTTTAAAACTGAAGTTGTATTTCCCAGTATTTTCCTGAATTCTTACTAGAGTTAATCTGTTTCACCAAAATTCATAGTTAATTTTTCCTTGTATGTTATCGCAATACATCAATGAGACAATCCTTTTTAACTAAAGAAATATTTACTTCCCTTACCAAGATATGTTGCTTGTACGACGGAAAGGTAGTTCACATTTGATCCTTCCTAGTAACGATTTTAAATAATCTATAAATGCTTACCAAAAACTCGTCCCTAATAAAGTACTTGGCTCGAAATACTTCAGGGTGTTCGTTGAAATCATTCGCGACCTCCACTGGAATCTGATATCTTAGGAAATCAGAAAAGTATTCTTCTAATTTACTCTTTCCTAAAACCAAAGATATATTTTACTTGTTTGACATTACAATGTTAAGTGACGACTAATTCAAGTTCTTAATCACTTAAAAGTAAAAACTAAACTTTACGTATAGAAATATACAGATTGAACGAAATAAATTCGGAACATACGAAATATTATGTATTTCGGCTTAATTTTGCTGTAGGTGGTTGGCCAACAAAAAGTTGTCAAATAATTATATTATAAAAATTCAATACTTCAGCGGGCTGCTCGATTCTGAAATCATAAAAATTTAAAGCTACACATAAATCTACGATTTTATTATGCTGTCAAACCAGTTATCGCTTCCTTAAACAAGATCTTCTTTGAGCGGTGTTGCCAACCTCATTCCTTTAGATGTTTCTCAAATAAGGTGTTATCCATAAAACATTTACAAGAAAAAAAGAAAATAACTACAAACCATTAAATTGATTTTTGTTATTAGTCTATTGTAGTAGATTGGTAAATACAATGAAAAATATAGGCAAATATCCGATTTATTTAAAGGTACGAAGAAGATATAACTCTCAAAAAGATCCGCAAATCGGATTATTACACGACGATTGACAACATTGTTACGCAAACAACATTGTTGCGAGACAGATAGTTGAACGATATTTTATACAATGTTTAAACCCAGGTATGGATTTATTTTTGTTCAAGTTTTATATTGGTCCACTATTTCAGATAGTTTGTCTCTGTTTCAGTTCAAACAGACATATATTAAATTGTATGATCCGTTTTAAATTCGTTCAATCTGTATAGTATTAATATTTAAATAGGTTAAACATTTAGACGATGTTTTGAACAACTCGCAAATGACTGGAACCACGGACAAATATGATCTCATTAGCGTACATGCTTCGCGAAAGCAAATACAACAAGTCAATAAAATGTGAATCAAAAGATTTAAGAAAGAAAAACGTATAACAGGTAAAATAATAAATAACACTATAGCCACTATTTATAGATTCGGGAAATAACATCGGTAACTGGTAACAAATCTGTTTAGAACCATGATCTCTTTAACGGTGTATTTTTTGTTCTAATATTTACTGTACTATATTCTTGGCCTTATGCTGTCCAGTATTATTCAGTGATGATTTCATAAGGTATCTCTATACCCAGGAGCATCATATGGCAAGCATTTTGATGAAATTATAACGCATCATCGTGATATGGGGAAGAGAGGATAACCTGGAGAGCATTGGAGCTCAGAGTAGTCCCTGATTTACTCGGACCATGTCCAATGAATTGTATGCCCGAATCTCCATATGGGTTTGCAAGTCTCTACAGGTTGGGTTTACCTACTTCCTTTACTTGTTTTATATTATGACATTAGCCACACTCCTAAAATTTTCCTAAGAATACTTCACAATAAAATTAGACGCAAATGTGAAGATCTCGAAGATAAAGGTAATGGATTTTGACAAGAACTATGACCTTGTAAATAACAGGTAAACTTGTGTACTGAATCGGCATGACTCATAGCTCTTGTTAAAATCCATTACATTGTTTTTAGAAATGCTATTGGAACCAGGGAGGCACTTTTTGCGCTTAACATCCTATTAGAAAAATGCCGTGATCAAAGAAAAGATGTATTTGCATGTTTCGTGAACTTCGAAAAGGCATTCGAAAAAATTGGAGATAACTACATTGATAAAATCTAAAACAACGAGGAGAGACTTGAGAGACAACCATATGGAACAAAAATCAACGGGGAACTACTTAATGTGATTAGATATGCAGACGATATAGTAATTCTATCAGATAATATTGAAGGTCTTCAAATTCTGCTTGATCGTATTCACGAGGTAGGAGAGGAAATGGATATTAAAATAAACTCAAACAAAATCAAATCTTTAGTGTTTAGTCGTGACCCACATTCCGATGCAAAGCTTTAATTAAACGGAGTCCAAGTTGAGAAAGTTCACAAAATGACATATTTGGGAACTGTGATAACGGACCAACTAGATCCAGACATAGCAATAAAACGTAAAATAGCAAAGACTAAAACTACTTTTATGAAAATGAAGTCATTTCTTTGCAATAGCCATCTTAGTTTAAAACTAAGACAAAGAATGGTTTATTAATTACAAACAAAAAATATCTCTTTGAAAAATAGTTATAAATAATTTAGTATCCTCAAGAATTAGAAAAAGGCAAGGAACATTATAATTATATCTACGTTAATATTTGGCAAGCAAGTGAATTTTACGCCTTGAGGATACCTGAATATGAAGTTACTAGGTTTTTGATCGTGATCACTTCAAATCTAAGAATAAAATTTATCAGAAATATAAGCTACATATAAAATAAATTGTCCGTTATTTATACGTATATATTATCCTGTATTTTTATAAAATACTCAGTCAAACTAAACCTCCATAAATACGAAGGTACACTGAACTGGAGTCATAAATCAACTTCTAAAGATTTTGTTATCACAGTTTAGTCAATAAAAATTAAAGGTACTCACAAAACAGGTGTATTAATGGTATTACGCCCTCAATAAGGCACTTGACTTCGGTCCGTATAACAGGTAGTTGGGATGACAGCCACAAAGAATTGCGGTCTTCTTAACGTAATCCCTTAGATTACCTTAGGCCGACGAAAAGAGGCAGTGGACCAAGGTAGTACAATACGGTGAGAGAAGAGTAGTAGAAGAACAGTAAAATCTGAACGATGTAGCGTAGAATATGAACGGTAAAATCTGAACGGTGTAGAGTAGAATATGAACGGTAAAATCTGAACGATGTAGCGTAGAATATGAACGGTAAAATCTGAACGATGTAGCGTAGAATATGAACGGTAAAATCTGAACGGCAAACAGAAGTGACTTCAATTGGAAGGCGTCGCCGATTGTCGAAGATAAGACCGCTTGCCACAGGAACCAACTTGGAAAATGAACATCGGATTGTGAACTTAGAAGGGCTTAGACAAGCGAAGGTTGAAAATTGGGAGGGGATATTGGCTGAAGGATGCCATGCGAAATTGACATTAAATTGCTGGGCTACTGGGGTTCATTTTCGTAGCTTTTACCAATGGAAAGTAACTTTCTACGAAAAACAACTCTTCTGTTTTTCTGAGAAGGTAGCTCGGAGATTTCACAATAGAGACCTTTTTCCTTTGTTATTAGGAGAGATTTTTATGTACCAAAATAAGATAAAAAGCAGAAGAACCATTTGTCGCAGTTATTTCTTTGTTGCAGGCATGGGCGGCGTGAAAATAATTTACTAAAGGGAATAATTTAAAGAAATTATGAACATGCTTCACTAAGACAAAGAATGGTTAAGGGCTTTGGTCCGTACTTTTGTATAGTGCAGAAGTGTGGACGCTAAAAGTATCGATCATGAACAAAATTGAAGCATTGGAAATGTGGGTTCATAGACGAATGCTGAAGATACCTTGGACGGCAAGGAAAACTAATGAAGGAGTACTAAGGAGCATCAACAAAAATAGAGAACTGCTAAAGACTGTTAAACATCGAAAAATGTTTTATCTGGGATATGTAGTAAGGGGAAGTCGATACAAAATATTACAACTGATCCTTACCATCCCTGAGATGTAGGAAGGAAACGGGTTTCTTGGTTCAGAAACATTCGTGAATTGACTCGGATATCAAATGCGAGAAAATTATTCCATATTGCAGAAGATCGAGAAGCCTTCGCAATGGTGATCGCCAACGTCCGATAATTCTGATATGGCACGCGAAGAAGAAGTGATGACATTATAGTGATATTGTGGGAAATAAAAAAAAAAAAATAAAAATTGTTGACAATTTGACAAATTGACAATTTATCAAAATTCATAATTTTCCCCTATTACAAAAAAATCCTTATCTAACATTGCTCACCTTCTCTTGGCCAACAACTTAGTAGCACACTCATACATAAAATTTTAGGTTTTTATAAACCGAATTTATTACTACTAAAATAGATTTTATCCAGGGTGCTAGATGATGTAAGCATGAAGAACCTCTATTATCTCTAATTGTTGATTAACTCCTTTTCTCCTTTAACCATCCCCTTCTTCTTCAGTCATTTCCTCTACTTTTATTGTCATCAAGTCTCCGAGGAGCTCAGCCTCTTCAATTTTAAATTTAATCACATAGGTTATAACTTTAATTTCTTCAGCCAGTAGATTTCTAACCCCCTTTTTCAATTTATTAAACTTACTTTTGTTAATTTTTTCACCATACGAGCAGTCTTAAACAAAGTCATTTAAATACGAGGTCTTATATTAGCTTCAAATATTTGCTATTTAATTTTTACCTTGTCCTAGCTGTGATAAACATAAAAGGATAATTTTCATATATATAAGCTAATCTTACATAAAATACACTTTTAGACCATATTCCATACGACAAAAAGTAACATAGGTTGACTAATATACAGGTCATTCTCTTAAACATGACTTTAACACCATCGGTGATTTCACATCTATTATACCCCAAAATTTTTAAATCTCAACACCTAGATTGCTGTTATTATTTTAAAATCATCAAAATAATTTTTTTAATCTTTTGGCTGTAGTAATACTAGGTATAACTAATGTAGTTTCATGTTACATTGACATTTTGTTTTCGACACCGTTCATAGGTATATTGTCAATCAGTTACCAGTTGTTCTCCGTGTGTAGAAGTTTACTCTCCGGCTCTGGAACTCAATTCAGCAATGTATGTTACCTGGAGTCAAATTTAATTTAATACTGAACATCACAGTTTTTTAACAACATGATGTATAATCTTTTACAACTATATGTAATTTAAAGGGATTTTACCCATGTATTTTGGTGGCTCAGGCATTTTAACCTATAAGTATAGCCTTTTTTGCTTTTTAACCATAGTCAAAATTTCATAACCACGTTTGTTTTAACTAAATGGTTTATACTTATTTTTTTGGCAATTTTAAAATTTAAACCTGATGATGGACTGTTTAGTCCGAAAACGTTTGTTTTTTTTTTTATGTGGCCCTTTTAAGGGTTTTTAAATCAATATACCCATTTACGAAGACTAACCTCTTTTTTGTGATACGTGGTATACAACCAGCTACAGGAATTGTTTTCCTTGTGGATATTGTGGGAAATAATTGCTGCACAGTTATTGGTGACACAACATAATTGTACACGTAAACATGGCTCCACAACCCAAAAAAATGATGAATAAATTTTATCTACTGTGAAGTTAGAAATTATTTTAACTCAATACTCTAGACTGATTAAAGGGGAAAGTGATCCCTCTCTTGCTAAAATATATGGCGTGAGAACTTCAAAAATTATGTTAAGTAAATAAGGTGGATATTTTAAATATTTTGTCATGAGATATTCTCGGTGAGTTATGTAGTGAATTGGTATGAATTGCGGAATATATATTAATAAATTAAAATAAACAGGTAATACTCGTTGACGAATCGTTATTATTTTCACTAACCTGCTAAAATTTTCTCAGCAAGAAGATCTTGCTTGTTAAGGAAAAGAATAACGGAGATGGTCCTCAACCACCTGTTGTTCCATATTGACTTAAACAGCTCTAGACTTTCTTTGAGCCTGTTCTGAGTCGGATCTTCTCGCAATACCATATTATAAGAGCTGCACGCCGTTACGAAAATAATGGCCGTCACATCATTAAAGCATTGGATCCATTTGCGGCGCTCGTCTCGCTGCCCTCCAACGTCAAACATGCTACAAAAAACAATTATAATTTACAGTATTGTGCGAATTAATGGAATCACTGTGAATTTTTTTTCATTTTTTCAATATTCACAAGAAAATGTTTTGGGGATATTTTTCATACATGGGGGTTGGATCTTTGATGCCAATTGAAGGCATGATGAACAGCCAAAAATACAAATCCATGTTGGAAAAGTATTTGGACAAACAACTCCAAAAATGTCAACCCCAAGGAGGAGCGATTCTTCAACAGGACTCTGCTCCCTGTCACAAATCAAAGGAAATGATGGCATTTTTCAAAAATAAGAAGATTAATGTTTAAGATTGGCCCAGCAATTCGCCCGACCTCAACCCCATTGAAAATTTATGCGCCATTTGCAAAGCTAGACTGCGAAAAATCGACTGTACCATTAAAACAAAAATGATAGAAGCGGCCATTCAGGTTTGGTATCGAGATGAAAGGATATCTGACAACTGCCAGAAACTCTAGATTAGAATAGTCTAGAATAGAATCTATGCCAAAACGGGTAGAACCAGTAATTGCTGCCAAAGGGTGACATATTTCCTACTGAATGATGTAAGTTTACCTTTATAGTTTTGTCAAAATATAATTTTTTACTAAATAAACTGTTTTTTCATTAAAACAGCCTATGATTCCATTAATTCGCACAATACTGTACAATATCCAATATATAAATGATTTCGATATACAATAAGGTCTCTTTTTATGCGGATCATTTTTATGCGAATCATTTTTATGTGATTTTAAAGTTGTGCGATTTGGAAAAATTTCTATTATAAACTATTATATTAAATATACCATTTTCCAAAGTAAAACTTTGCACGTCACAATTTATATAAAGTGACTTTATATATTTAAAATTTCCAGAACGTCAACCTTAGAGTTCAAATTTTCCTAACACAGCTAATAATAGGAAACCCATACGGAACTGCTCAGTATTTCATAGGCGTCAACATGGTATAATAATCAAAAAATGTAATCATCATTATATAGGGAATTTTAGAATTATTTTGATTAAATAACCAAAAACATGTATTATTAGTAATATAAATTTTATGAAATAACTCTTCAAGTCTAATATTCCACAAAATTATAATTTTAATTAAATAGATTAGACAATTGTAACCAACTGATACGGAAATACTTCAAATTTTATTGACAATTAAGCGTGTGGCAAAAGTGTATAAAGTGTTGCCGCTTTCTTAGAGTAGGAACGTTGTTTATGTTTTGATTTCTTACACAATTTGATCATAATATAATATACAGATTGAACGAAATAAATTCAGAACATACGAAATATTATGTATTTCGGCTCAATTCTGCTGTAGGTGGTTGACCAACAAAAGGTTGTCAAATAATTATATTATAAAAATCCAATACTTCAGCGGGCTGCTGAATTCTGAAATCAAAAAAATTGAAAGCTACACATAAATCTACGATTTTATTATGCTGTCAAACCACTTATAGTCCAGGAAATTAAGCATTTTACCTCGCAATTTTTTCGTCCTGCGTGGATTGACTTGAAATTTTAACAGAAGGTAGGTAATAGCCAAGGATAAAAATCTATATCGAACCAAAGGGCAACAAAGCCTTGGGGGTGGTTGCCACCCCATCTCGGGGGTAAATTTTTTTTTTACTTTTTAACTACGGGTTTCGATTAAAAAAGTGATTCTAAACAAACTATACATTTTTTTTGTAAAACTGATATTTTTGAAGTTATTCGTGATTGAAAGTAACAACTTTTAGACGAAAAAATCGACGTTTTTAATCGATTTTTCGCGAATAACTCGAAAATTGTGAATTTTATCAAAAAAATTGTAGAGAACAAATTTGTAGCTTTTAAAAAGACAAATACAATTCATTTTTTAAAATGTTTTTGCGATATAACAGGAACCGAAATACGGCCTATCAATGTTCAGCGGTTTTCTTCAAATGCCAAATTTGAAAGATTCAAAGTCAAATTCGAAAATGATGCATTTTTGGAAGAAAACTCACAGAACCTTTTTTAAAGAGCATAAATAGACCTATCTTAAAAAAGGGTCTAGCTCAAAAATTGAGTGAGTTATGATGAAAATAAGGTCAATACCCTTCACCCTTCTCCAATTCTCTTTGTACATGTATTGTTAATATGTCCAAGAAGTTTGACCCATTTAAAATGCTTAGTTTTAGAAAAAAGTACAGCATAAAGCGAGAAACGATTTACAATTTCATATTTTTTACCCTTCTTTTTTTAAATATCCCCGAAAATACTGAATATATGTTCCAAAGGGTTCCAAAAATATTTAATTCACAGATCCTTGTAGCTGTTAAAAACCTCTACAAAATCGTTTTTGAAGAAACACTCTATCGTTAAAAATGAGGGAAATATGTTAAAAAAATCAATTAATTTTTTTTTTCGGAAAAAACTTTTTATGTTGATAAATTTTTTTGTATTTAATTCTACTTTTTTCAATTTATATCTATTAAATTAGTTTATAAAAACTGCAATGTTGTAAAGGGTGATTTTCAAAAGTTGAAAAGTTGCAAAATTTTGGCAAAAAATTGTTTTCACCTATAGCACTCATAACAATTGATTTTTAAGGTTTGAAATTTAAAGTATAAAAAAATCACTATTTAACTAATGGGTTAATCAGGGTTCATCGGCATGACATAAACTATAAAGCAGAGGGTGAGTTGAGCTTAATTCCAAATTTTTATGCAAATTGTTCCAAGGCGAAATCATTTTTTTCGCATTACTACTTTTTTACATTAATCTCTAACAAGGGTCGCTTTTTAAGGGTTGAAATATGATGGAACTTTATTCAAAAGCACGAAACTATCACTATTTAATTAATTCAAACCAAATTTTACCCATATTCAGGTTTAATATGTTATTTTATAATTTTTGACAATTAGGGGTAGTTTTCACCCCTAAAACCCTTCAACGCACTTCGGTTCGATATAGATTTTGATCCTTGGGCTATCACCTACCTTCTGTTAAAATTTCAACTCAATCCATGCAGGACGAAAAAATTGCGAAGTTTTAACTTTTTTCGAGCTTCATTTCCTGAACTATTATCGCTTCCTTTAAGCAAACAACATTGTTGCGAGACAGATAGTTGAACGATATTTTATACAATGTCTATACCCAGGTATGGATTTATTTTTGTCCAAGTTTTATATTGGTCCACTATTTCAACTGCAGTTCAAACAGACATATATTAAATTGTATGATCCATTTTAAATTCGTTCAATCTGTATATTAATAAATTATATTTATAAATACATATTAAATTTAGATTAATAGCTTTAAAAACTAATTGTTGTGTATTGTGATTGTGCTATGCCAAAACAACTAAATAGTCTGTAGAAAGCTGATAAGCTTTCATATAGGATAGAGTATTTTGAACAAGAAGTAATGGAATAAGTTTGACAAATAGTTGACATTTTACCAAACGCTGTGGTGTTCTGACGTCGTAAATCTTGAATGACGTGCAATCATTTTTATAAGAAAAATTCTATATGTCGTTATATTTACAGTAATAATTATTATAAACGATGTTACACGAAAAAATGGAAAGTAAATGTACATAAGGTTTTTACTTACTGAAAATTGACTTTATCAACTTGGAAGAGTGTTTCAAAAATTCCACTAGTAAGGACACGACAACGCAGTATATCCTGTTCAGTGGGTGTATAATCTGGCCTTCTGATCACACTTACTTGATCGAGGAAATATTTAGCACAGTCTATGAGTTGGTACTCATTACTTCTATCGAAGGTAGCCTAAACAGAAGAAACAAAATTATGTAAATACTTTTATAGTAATTTAGCAAAATACTACATTTCAGGACGTGTTGGAATGGTTTTGTCACTCCGGAAGTACATGGATTCTACATATGCGACATTAATTAATGATTTAACCCTTTATACAGGGGCGTGCGGTGTATGGCCTAGGTTTCCGTAGTAATAGCGTACTAGCTGAGTATCTGAGAATATTTAACAAAAAATAATTTAAATCAACACCCATATAAGCAGCCTTTTAAGCTGCTCACGAGAATTGTGTAGAACGAGCAGCAAGTTCGTTCCGACCCTGCGCATATCTTTAGCTTTACTGTTCGTAATTCTACATTGGAAGTCGGAGAGTTATTTCGGGATAAGCCACGTTCAGAGTTGCTTCTTCTGCCTTATGTAAAAATAACCCGGCTTATGCACTGAGAAGCGAAGGTTAAGTTAACCGTATTTGTTGCTTTATAAGCAACAAAATTTGGAGTTTGACAATGGCGTCTTCGTCGACTCATTTTGTGTAATCAGCTGTAGTGTGTAAATGTGTGGTATGTTTGTTATTAGAGAAACGCTTTAGTTCGTTGAATTTTGGTGAAAAATGGAACATAATTAATAAAGGTACTACATTATATTTACATGGCACGAATAGGGAAAACGATAATATTACAGCTTTCTTCGATCAATAGTTTTAATATTTTTAAATCAACTCTTATCTTTTATTTTATTTTATTTTTAATATTAAAACAATCGATCTAAAATAATAATAAAAATTACTATTATTATTAATAAAAATAATAAAATAATTGATAAAAGAAGCTGAGGTATTACTGTTTATTTAATTAAAAGTAGGTCGAAGCCTGAAATGAAAAATCTCACTACTAAAAGAAAAACTTGCGTCCGACATTTTAATTCGGAAAAATCTTACGAACAATATGAGTGGCTAACTGGTTGTGAATTTAGGAATAAACTCTTTTGCTGGTGTTGTTTGCTCTTTGCGAATGAAAATGGTGTTTGGAATCATAGTGGTTCTTTATAACATTATTTTCTAAAGTTATATCAAGAAAATATGAACGATGCTTTACATGTTGAATGCAAATTGCAAACTAAAAGTGATCATATTTTCTTAAAAACACTTGCACAACATACATTTACCTCTTACCTGTACACCTCTGTCCTTCCAAAGGGCCTCAGTGTGATCATAAAATTCTGGAGGATAGTCAAAATCAGGACCAGTTGCGCAGTCCTGAATCCAATCCACTCTGACTTGGTTTTCAGGTTTTTCTAAAGCTACTGGTGGGCTAAGCGTCGACATTGCCCCCGTTATGGTCTAAAAACAAAAAAATCAATATAAGCGATGAATTCGACTGTTACTTGGTGGAAGTTCATTTTATATAAATAAAACACTGAAAACGTTTGTTTTCAATACTTCTACAAAATTTATTATAATTTATTAGCTGTTTCGGCCGAGGGCCTTTCTCAATAGCTTAAGTCCTTTATTTTGAATGTGAAGAATTTGAAACTGTTCATTAAAAGAATGATAATGATCTAGACGGTGAAATTCGTACCAAGAACCCGTTTTTCTAGTATTGAAACTCCTTTTGTGTTCTGCTATATGTTTGATAAAGGTTCTACCAGTTTGACCGATGTAAGTTTTTGGGAATTCACCACATGTAGTTTGTATACACCACTGTTTAAGTGCTTTTTCTTTTGGCTCTTTGGTATTCTTAATATATTTGCCTAACTTGTTGTTTGCTCTGAAAGCTGGTGTTATAACTTTCTTTTTTATGTGTTTGGCTATTTTTGTTAGAGGACACGAAAGGAGCCTCCTTTCGTGTCGGCTTATCCTTTCACCACCGGTACACCAACACAGATGCAAACGCGACCAAAACGGTCATTGTAAAGGCCATTTTTGATGACTATTTCATTCCATTTTTCTGACCTTTCTTTTCATGAATGAAGATGTTCCTTCTACGGTTAGATGTTTTTGGTGCCCTCATTAAAATGCGTGTTTCTGTAGTTGACCCTGCTTTAAAAAGTTGAGAACAGAGACCTTCATACACAGTTTTCAGCACAGCAAGTATTTGACAACGTCAGAGAGGTGTTGGAGTGTACTGACAAACTAACAGCAAAATTCCGATTCGACGAATTCACGATTAATTCGACGATTAAACCAAATTATAGGATACACATTCTTAAAATAAACACCAGTGACAACATGGACAAGATCTTACATTTCATTCGATGATTATGCAGTCAATTACTTCTTTCTGGTAGAGTTATTCTGGTCGAGTTTGATAGATCAGAATGACCTTAAAATCATAAAGAACCTTTATATGAATCAAGTGGCAACTGTGAGAGTAGAACTGGAATCTACATCATATTTTTCAATCGAAAAAGGTGTACGACAGGGTTGTGTTCTGTCACCCCTCCTTTTTATTCTTTACTCTAAACGATTTTCGATAGAGCCTTAAGTGATACTGAAGATGGAATCAAAATCAACGGACAGACTATTAGTAATCTTCGCTATGCTGATGATATAGTCATAATAGCTGATAGACAAGAAGCGATACAACGACTAATAGATAGAATAAACACTGAAGGAGAACGAGTGGGCTTGAAGATTAATATAGACAAGACGAAGGTAATGGTGGTTAGTAGAACACGAAATATGCAATTAAATATAAGAGTAAACAATAAGAACATCCAAAAGGTCCTCAAGTTCAGATATCTCGGTAGTTGGATAACTAAAGATCTAGATCCAGACATAGAGATACGTAGCAGGATTGAGCCAGACAGAAAAGCATTTACTAATATGAGAACCTTGCTAAGCAACAGCAGCCTTAACTTAACGCTTCGATATCGCTTTGGAAAATGTTACATTTACTTCATACTGCTATATGGTGTAGAAACCTGGACCATAAAGGCCAATGTGATGAACCGATTGGAGGTCTTTGAAATTTGGGTATTTAGAAGACTACTTAAAATTCCTTGGACACATCACACAACAAATGTCGAAGTATTAAATCGAATACGACGAAAATTGCTGCCAATAATAAAAAGAAGAAAAACTGCTTATTTGGGTTATATATTTCGAAATTCCAAGTACCAGTTCTTATAGCTTATTATGGAAAGGAAGATAGAAGGAAAACGAGGCATCGCAAGAAAGAAATACTCATGGCTTAAAAACATAAGGGATTGGACAAACCTCGATGCCCATGCACCCTTAAATTGTCGCAACATTGTCGCCAACATCCACTAATCGGATAGGGCACCATAAGAAGAAGAAGTAGAGTTATTATTTCATCTGTTGCTTTAATTGGAAATACGATTCTTAAATACAAATACAAATTCCCACCAACATTCGTGCGTACTACGTTAAACTCAATTTGGTTACTATAGTAAGAATTTAGTATGGTCTTCCATCAAGTAAATTTGTTGGGAATAAAATAAAAACATAATTGATAAAAAGTATTACACAAGAACGATACGCGATTTAAAGATTTGGTACTTGGCGCATACCGCAGATTTGCCAATAATTTACAACTCTCAAATATGGATTGTAACAATTTTAGAATCATGACATTGTTCTTTGTTATTAAAATAAAATATTATCAGATAAATTTTTAGTTTGAACAAAGCTTTAAAATTAAGTACCTTCTAATGGTGAATTTAAACAGTGATTTTATTTCCATTTAAAGAGGTTTCAGTTATTTTCCATCCATGTTATCTTAGAACAAGAAGTTACAAAAGAAGTTCAAAAATAAATACGAAGAAATGAAGAAACAAAGTTTTTAATTAATATAAATATTGTATTGTATTACACAAAAAATAATATAAAATTAAATAACTTATTTAAAGATATATACGGAAAAATATACTGACAATAACTGTTACATTGTACGACATCGAAACAATAGTTGTTGGTGTCTATGCGCCAACAGATGATTCAAATCAACAAGTTAAAGATTCCTTTTATAAAGAGTTATCAAACATTTGTGATAAAATAAAAAGTCATCAAGAAATAATACTATTGGAGACCTAAATGCCAGAGTAGGTTCTCACAAATAGGGAATGACATGGTGTGACGGCACGGAGAAATAGTTAAAAATGGTTCAGGGAACAACTTAATTGAGTTCTGTCAACTTTTTGGTTTAAGGCTGTTTTATCGGTGCACCAAAATTGTTTCTCTGTTATTTACCGACGAAATGTCTCGAAATTTGGACATGTTATTCGAAATTATGTTGCATTTAAAATGATCGTTTTAATTTTTTTATTTTTTTGAATTTTCTGTTGAAAAATTGGATTATACTGTTTAACATTCTATTATAACCAAACTTTTCACGCCCATCAGTTGAAAGAGTTTTTTTTTTGTAATCGTTGATTCTTTTTTCACCTTTCTGTGTCCAGTAATAATCGAGAAAAGCGTATTCAAACTTTGAAGAAAATTGCTAAAAAATACTGAAATCTAATAGTGAAACGTGTTCCTCATAATTGTCGCTTAGCTTGATCGTTATGGCATTAGTGACGTCAAATCTCATGAACGTACGGTACGATCTTATTTTTATTTCTCTATGGGTACGGTCAGTTAGTTCACTTGAATCAGAATCCATTTTAGTTCTTTCATTCTTGTATTTTCTTTATCAACTTGCTTAGTTTTTACAGTTTACAGTATTCTTATTTATTTTGAAAACAGTGAAATTATTTAGTTTACGAGTATGTTTAAGTAATATATTATTAGTTTAGTGGTATAAGTTAAAAGTTCTTTAGTTTACGCGTATTTTTAATTATTACATTAGGTTAGTGATATAAGTTATAAGAGACAAGATAAAAAATGAGTTCCAGTAAACGTTCTAGGTCAAGGAAAAGGAGAGCAATTGCACTGCAGTAAGTATTTATTATATCGCAAGATATGAGCATCAATATAGAAGGAGAAAGATTAAATCACCTAAGGTTTGCAGATGATGTTGTACTAATCGCAGTTAACTTACATGATACAGTTTCTATGATGCATTCGCTTAAAAGTCTGTCTGAAAGAGCAGGATTAAAGATAAACTCTGAGATAACTAAACTTATAACAAATCTCGTAATGAGTGGAAATATAACTATTGACAATAATACCATACAACAAACAGACACTTACAAATATCTGGGACACGAAATCAAAATAAGCAGACAATCAAACACATGAAATACAAAGGCGAATAGGCCTAACATGGACAGCATTTGGCAAATTAAGCCATATTCTAAAAAGTTTAATTCCCATGTGTTTCAAGCGAAAGGTTTATAACCAATGTGTTTTGCCTGTACAAACTTATGGAGCAGAGACTTTAACACTCACGCAAAAATCTGCGAATAAACTCAGAGTTACACAACGAGGCATGGAACGTGCAATGCTGAACGTGAGTCTTCGAGACCACATAACAAACCAACAAATCAGGCAAAGATCAGGAGTTCAAGACGTCATCGAAAGAACCACAACGCTTAAGTGGAATATAATGAAAAAAGTCCATAAAAGAAAAGCACAAAAACGTCCGGATATCCAGAAGTTGAAAGACAAAACCATAAGAAACGAAGTCAAAGAGGAGATCAACAACAAAAATAAACAACATGATAATCTCAGATATTAATCAAGAAAACACAAGTGTGGATGACGTGTGGAATAAAATTAAAAATATCTGTAATTCAGTGGTAGATAATAAACTTAAACCAGAAAAACATATAAAGAAACAGCCGTGTATGAGACAAGAAATATTAGAGCTAATGGAAGAACGAAAAAAACACAGAAATAAGAATGAGGAAAGGTACAAAGAAATAAACAAAATTATTAGGAAAAATATTAAAGAAGCAAAAGTATCATGGCTACAAGATCAATGCATAGAAATAGAATCCCTAGAACAGAAGCATAACACTTTTAACCTACATAAAAAGATCAAAAGCTTAACGGTAGGAAATGGATCACGAAATCATAACTTAATAGGTGGCTAGTTTCCACCTTCATCCCTCTCTTCAAAAAGGCAAATGCCTCCAGATGCTCTGATTACAGAATTAAAAGCTTATAATGAGCCATGCACTCAAAATCCTTCTTTCTGTTATTCACTCACGCATATATAGAAAACTTGAAGAAAAGATTAGCAGTGTTCAGTTTCGGTTTAGAATCGGACTGGGAACGCGAGAGACCGTATTTTCAATAGCGAGAGAAGCTATTGATGGTTTAAGAGAAGGTATAAAAAACAGTGGTGAAATCATAAGCAATTTAAGATATGCGGACGATACGGTTTTAATTGCTGATAATGCGGAGGATCTGCAAACATTAATAGACCGTTTAGTGGAAGCCTATGACAGATGCGGCATGAAATTAAACTGTAAGAAGACCAAAATTCTTGTAGTAAGTAAAAACGACGTAATACAGCACCAATTCACAGCTAATAATGAACTCTTGAAAATAGTCGACAAAATTACATATCTTGGATGCAGCCTAAAAAAATATAGAAAATATAGAAAAGGCGAGAGCTGTCTTCAATTGCCTCGGGAAGATTTTATGTAATATGCACCTGAACATTGATATAAGAACACGAGTTTTGAGATGCTATGTATTTTCTACCCTTTTATATGGAATCGAAGCCTGGACCTTAACGGAGGCAACATCCAAATGTGCCTTCGAAATGTACTGCTACCGCCGCATTCTCAGAATTTCCTATATCCATCATGTTACAAACAACACCGTGATACAACGTATGAATAAAGATCTGAAAATTATGCGTACCGTGAAAATCAGAAAGATCAACTAATTCAACTAATTTTACAAGGGAATATAGAAGGCAAAAGATCTCAAGGGCGCAGGAGGACATCATGGTTGAAGAACATCAGACAGTGGGCAGTAATGACTACCATACATCTATTTAGAGCAGCTGTCAAAAAAGTTGTATGAACCAACGTGATTGCCAACATCCACAGAGGATAGGCACCAAAAGAAGAAGAAACATATTATTGATAACTCCCGAAATTAAAAAAGATTAACATTTCAAATCCATTTTTTAAGCAACAAAATGGAAGTTCAAAAAATCAAGGATTGACAAAAAGTCAGGTCTTTAAAACCTCATATAATTCTCGGACTATAAACTGTGGTAAAAATACAAAATTAATATTTAGCGGCGTTGCGATAGTTGTTTTCTTGGAGTTAAAACCCTGTAAACATCCGCCTTGTTGCAGTTCCTTATTAAATATAATATGACATATAGAGTAGCCTTGCCAGAGTCATTTTGATATCCTAAATGGGTTCATTTTAATGTTATTTTCGTTTTTATTTATGCTACCTTATACATTTCTAACTGCTTTTAGTAAGGTGGTAGCGGTGAAATGCTAATAATATTTTAACCGGAATATCGTCATACATTGTTGTAATTAAGTCAATCAAAACTAAATGCGTTTCTCTAGTCATTGCCACTAGTTTTTCTGCAATTTGTTTAAAATAAAAAAAATAAGTTTTGTAGTAAAATTATTACACTATACCGAAATATTAACGAGTATGAAAAATAGTCCAGGACTGGTTAACGATACTGGTCTTCGTTATCTATCCACAAAGTTTATAATAAAATAGTAACATTGACACTAATTCATCGGAGGCCATAAAATCAGTTCATTATAAAAAACATTTTGTCTTCTGGCACATATTGTACAAGTTTCTTGATTTTGTCCATTTTTTTCTAATAAATAGAAATTTTTTCTGTGTAAGCAGACTGTTGGCAAACTAGGACAAACTCCAGCTGGTTTTCCCAAGGAAAATTCATTAAACATAAGCTCATCGATAAACGGACGTACTTTAACAATTCCCGTGTTTTGTTGTCATATTCGAACTCATTATATTGACAAATTTCTCAACACCTGAAAATGGCTCTCCACCAATATAAATTATCTAAGGACTTCAAGAAACCACGCCAGCAGCTTCTGCAGAAAAACATTATTCAAAATCTTCACACATCGACGGAACAAGAAATGTTTGCAAAAGATGTATACAATTTTTTTGTAAGTTGCAATATCCCACTGTATAAATTGGATAGCAACGTGTGTCAAAATTTTTTGAAAACATATTGTAAAGTTGAAAATAAGTCAGTACAGGTACCAAGTTCTTCAACTCTTCGCAAGAAATATGTGAGGGCATCTTACAAAGACATTATTGAAGGCATTAAAAGCCGGGTAAGAGATGAATATCTGTGGATATCTGTCGACGAGACTGCTGACGCCAAGGGTCGGCAAATCGCGAATTTAATTATTGGAGTTTTAAACAGTTCAGCTGATGACTCCAACAAGTCGTATTTAATTAGCGTAAAATGTTTAGAAAAAACCAACTATGCAACAATTGCTCAATTTGTTAATGAATCTTTGACAAATTTCTTTTTACCAAATCAAGTACCTTCTGAAAAAATTTTTAGCGATGCCGCTTCCTACATGGTTAAAGCTGTTACTAGTCTTAAGATTTTTTTTTCGAATTTGATTCATTGTACATGTTTAGCGCATGGTTTAAACAGGGTGGCAGAGAAAGTTAGACTCGAGTTTCCAAATGTAAACACTTTAATCAACAATGTAAAGAAAGTATTTTTAAAAGCACCATTGCCAGTAGAAGTATATAGGGAGATGCTTCCCGATATCTCTTTGTCACCAGAACCAGTGTTAACTAGATGGGGGACGTGTTTAAATAGTGCCATATTTCTTGCAAATAATTATATCGATATCAAAAATGTTATATAGAGAGTCAAAAATTATCTTTAAATGATAGTATTTGCATTGTTAATTCTGTCAAAGAAAGAATAGTAAACCTTTCAGGGACAATTGGAGAAAAAATTAAAGATAAATTTAGTGAAGTTTTAAACCGGAATGAAGGATTTTCTTTATTGCGATCAAGAAATAACATAATCAATGGAAGCTTTAACGAAGTTATTAATATGGATCCCTTGCGAGTGTCAAATTTTAGATTTGCGCCAATTACATCCTGTAATGTTGAAAGATCGTTTTCCTCATATAAACACATATTAATTGATAGAAGGCATAACATTATATACTGTAACAGCAAGCACGAGGACATTTTCTTGTGAATTTTCATTTATATTTTTTTAAATGTAGTAATAAGTAAACACTCTCTAAGTTATACCATAATTTTATTTTTCACCAAATCTCAAGCCCTAAAAATTAAAAAATATATTTTTTAAAGTGCATATATAAATGCATATTGCATAATATAATAAAGGCACATTTCGTTACTTTTTAAGTGCATGTTACATGCATATTTTAACCATTTTTTTAGAGCATATAATCCAGTCTCTAGTCATCGGCATGCCAAATACTGATCATCTTTTTTCATATCAGCGAACAATTTAAAAATAATCCCAACATTATATTAAAAGAGTCAACAAAACAAAGTAGTGTTAGCGTGTACCATACTGTACACTTTAGCGGAGTTTAACTTAACCATGTAATAATTAATTTTCGCACTCTTAAATTCAAACAATTAATTTGGACTTTGACCTCAATCGTTTAAACTATAAAATATGTTATTTTACCAAAAAAAAATAACATAAACTACATAATCATTGTATGCCTCAAATTTGTTAATAATTCGTTCGTTTAATTATTGCTTTAAAATTTAATTTCTTAAAACATCTAATATAATAGTATAATGTATCCGGTACACCAGCATTTATGTAATATTAAGTTTTATAGTTTTTATTAACAAAAATCTACGGTGAGTGAAGTAACTGAAATGAAATAAACAGTCTAAGAAAGATCTGATTCTGGTCCTGCGTGATGTTCTGTTTCGTTTATGATTTGATGGTTTCACATGCACAGATATTTTACTGTATTCTTTCTAATTCTTAAGATGTCCAACCTGTGGGAAGTAGAAGTAGGGCTAGGCCAAAACTCAGATGGAGGGATGGTGTAGATGAGGATGGTAGAAAAATAGGCGCAGCAAACTGGTAACAGTTGGCAATGGATAGAACTGACTGGTGTAATAGACTTGGGAAGGTCAAGGCTCTTTTATAGGGCTGTAGAACCAATGATGATGATGAATTCTTAAGATGATGAAAACCACTTTTTAAAATTATAGAGCCAGGACATTCTTCGTTTACTCGGACCTCTTCTGTCTTGTATTTTCCTTGCAATATTAGCTGCAGGAGAACACAAGATCTTCAGATTTTGGAAAACAGTAATACGTAACATAAACATCTCTATTTATAGCTGGATCCTAAAAAAACTGATACGACCCTTGAAGTATATTTTGTAGACTATTTCACTCATCTTAAAATTTTCACATAATCTGACCAATCACAAACCAAAGACAGCATGTGTTATCGCGAAAACACCAACTGTCTTTCAATTCTGATTGGTCTATCAGCTTCGCGTTTTCAACGACGTAACCATAGATACCGATCGCAAAGCAAAGTTTGACGTTTGCCAAAAAAATTATTGTAGCTGTATACGTCAAAATGAGTCGTTTCGGTGGTACTTCAAACGAAGTTATAAACCAAAACATTGAAGAAAATATACCGAGTAACACAAGAAAATCTAAATTTTATATATGGGGACAATTTATGATGTTCTGTGTGGATCGCAACTACAAATTAGATGCAGAAAATAACAACGAAAGACTAGCATTCGTTTTAAAAGACTGGACCTTCAACATGCGAAAAAGTGATGGTAGTGATTACAAGGAGAGTGTTATTAAAACCATATGGAACACTACTGCAAAATTGGTACAAGAAAAATATTTCTGTGAGTATCAGAGACATATTGATCCCTTCAAAGATATAACCTTCAAGGAAGCGAGAGAGGCTCGTGATAGTAAGAGAAAATCGTTGCAAACTGTACCCGATAAAAAGGAAATGAGTTCTGTCGCTATGACTTATTACCTAGATCAAATGTATTATTATTAAATTAATTCCTCTCATTCTACTGAATTTTTGACCTATCACAGTTAGCGGGAAAAAAGACAACTTGGCTCAGAATTAAAGCAGGTACCGAACTGCAACAAAAAAGCAAGCTCTTACACCACAAAAGAAGCAATCAAGACTTATATTTGCTTTAAACCATTACCTACAAAATCAAGATTTTTGGGACAGGGTAATATTTACAGATGAGAAAATTTTTCAATCTTCTAAAAAGGGCAAAATTGGAGTGTATATACCAGATAATAATAGATTTAATCCTTTATATGTAGAGAATTAAATATATTATAGTTATCGAGCAGCTGGTCATTTTAACGGCAATGTATGGGGATGGATATCATCTAGAAGAACGGGAATGGTATTTCGTATTGATGGCAAGTTTGTTGGGCAGATGTTTCCCAGTGTAGAACAGTGTAGAATCAAGATTACATAAACTAAAATTCTACTATTTTCAAAGATACCAACAAACGTGCATTTGTATGTCAAGGGACAAATAATAGAACGGGTAAGTTCCATAAAATATTTGGGAGCAAATATCAACAACCAGTTTAATCCAAAAAACCAATGGTGAGGTATCTCGGCGCATAAATAAACAAAAAGAATTATTCAGCATAATTAATGAGCGCAAAATACAATACTTGGGTCATGTTTTGAGAGGTGAAAGATATGAATTGCTTCAAACCATATTGGAAGATAAAGTTCAGGGTAAAAGATCAGTTCAAGACGCTAGAACTCGTGGCTGAAAGACCTGAGGAGATGGTTTGATCATCCACAGAAATATTTCGTGCAGCAGTTTCCAAAGCTACAACTGCCATTTGGATCGCCAAACTTCGAAAGGAGAAACTGTTTTTTTTTTTCAGATGTCCGAAAACAATTCTCATATACAGTATTGGAAACCTTACGACTGAACAGTTAGCCAAAATATTACACGAAATAACGGATGATCAAGCTGAATATTCCGAGATTAAAAGTGACTCAGATGCTAGTAGTAGAAGGATGTAGTAGTACCTGGCACACCATAAGAAAGAAAGTCTACTCCGTCTGGAAATGGTACAGTTAAAATAGACATAGTAACTAACTACAAGCCTCTACACAGGCTTGCACTAGGCACTACCTAAAATTTTTACAATTTACGACTGTTTAGAACAAGGGGATTCAGATGATTCTGTAGCAGATTGAGATTCTTCTTCTTCGGGTTCCTTCTCCTAGCGGAGGTTGGAAATCATCATCGCTATTTTAACTTTTTTAAGTTTTAAGTTAAGATTGAGATTACCAGCCCGAAAAACCCTCTCAAAACAAAAATATGATGCTTCATCATCAAGTGAAGATGGAACAACTTTCGACGCTACTAATGATTTTAAAGGGTGGTCTAAAGAACCAGCAATACCTATTGAATTAAAAAATTATAATTATGCAGAATTCAAAGGTTCGAAAATGATACCGTCTTCTGAAGACCAAGTAAGTTTCTTTAATGTTTTTTCCAATGACACGTTACTATATTGTAGAACAGTCATTTTATGCTGTCCAAGGCAACAAAAATTTAGATTTTCCCTGATAAGAATTGAAAGCTTTCCTAGGAATTTTAATTCTAATGGGATTTAATAATTTACTTTCTATAAAAAAATACTGTCTGCAGATCCAAATTTTCATAATGAAAGGATTACTAGTATTTTTCCTCTTCTTCTTAAAGATTTCTTAAAATATTAAGATATATCCATTTAAATGATAACCAACAAATGCCAACCAGAAGAACTCGGAAATTTGACAAGTTGTACAAAGTGAGACCTCTTATTCAAAGATAAAAAAACCTCTATGGAATGTTTTTCTCCGAGCAGAAATATTTCAATTGATGAAAGTATGGTTGCCTTTAAAGGAAGGACTACTTTGAAACAGTACATTCCAATGAAACCCATAAAGAGAGGTATAAAAATTTGGGCAATTGCATGTGCTGAAACAGGTAACCTCATCAATTTTGAGGTATATCAAAGTAGAGAACCTGAACGGATTCTATGGGAAAGAGTTATACTGAATTTAATTAAAATGTTGGAAAAAAGGGAACACTGCTTGTACTTTGACAATGTTTTTACCACACTTCCTCTTATGAATAAGTTATCAGAACTAGGTAATTTTGGTTGTGGAACAGTGAGGCAATCATATTCATATATTCATGTGGAAACTGAAGTCCTGAGCACTTTGTACTCTACTGACGAGAATTTTTTTTTTTTACACAAAGATGCTAAATGATGCTTTTCTTCGTGATTAATTTGATTGTCATTGTCAATAAACGAATTATTAGAAATATTTTAAACAGTTTAATCATTAAAAGAACCTGCAAAACTATTTTTAAATCTATATCGTTAAGCAGAAGAATTTTTGATTTAAAGTTACACTTATTTTAATTTTTAAAAATCAAACGTTAAACAATGTCAAACATTTAAAACTAATAAACAAGTTAAATTCATCAGATTGATACTTACAATAATGGCGTCTCGAATATTCTTTTTGATATCTTCAATTTTCTGTTTTTTCTCTTTATCACTGAAACCATTAACGTGCAAAATACGCATCTGCTTAACTATCGTCGACTTTCCCGATTCTCCTGCTCCTAAAAGTAGCAGTCGGTGCGTGGCACGATACACTTGTTTTTCTTTGGCGAGCTGCCTATTTATTTGGTCACTTATGCGCTTCTGAGAACGAATGTCTTCAGACGTCTGGGCAGCGTCCCTATTCCCGAAGCAGCCCATGGCCGCCAGTGGGGACCACCAACAATCGGCCCCCTTATCGGCGGCCACCGGGCCACACTCTGGGCCTGACGCCACCGTGGCTTTCACCCTGTAACAACATATTCAATATATTAGAAACTTATTACAACACACTTAAATTTGTATAATTAGTACAAGATATACATTTTGCAACACTACACACTATACCCATTCCCATTTATTATCAAATTTGGTAGGGAGACCCATCGCCGTTATATTATGAATACTTATTGGAGAAAAGAAAAAGTATAGAATTAATTGATTGTTATTAAGGTACCGGGTTTCTCATTATATTTTGACCACCACTTATTTTCCTTTTTTCCTTAAAAAAAGTTTCTCCTGTCGTAGAATAAAAAGTGACACCTGGCAGTATGTAAAAAAGGCACAACCATGAAAATGGAGATTAATAATTTATGCTTGGGTCGCTGCCTGGGCACTCCTGGAGCCGACGCTGGACGTGATAGCATGCGGGACGTCGGTGGGAAGGTGTTGAGGAGGCGGGCCCCTGTCATACAATCAGCTACAGCCCAACAACAACAACTACAAGGGGTGGCTACCAAAAATAAACTCTTGTAAAAAACTAGGTGCGCTGTTACAAATTATGAACACTTGAAGTACTACCTAATTATTTCATGGAAGCTCATACATTAGAATATTTGTAGGAACAGCAATTGCTAATGTTATAGGCATTAAGATCAGGACACGACGGGGTACTAATATCGGGATTACAGATAACAGAGTTGCACCTTGAGAAAAACGGCTGCTAAGGAAAAATGGTGTAATTATATTAGTAACATCAGAACTGAGTAAATATGTGACCAATTTCGTACCAGTCTCGGATAGAATAATATAACTATAAATAAATACTCAACCATTTAAAACTAACATACTTCAAATCTATGCCCCGACTGCAGATAGAAAATATGACGATGAAGTCTAGAAGTTGTATGATCAGATCCAAGACATCTGACAGAAACTTAATAAACACGAAATTTAATATATTATAGGCGACTTCAATGCAAAAGTTGGGGAAGGTCGACGAGGTCAGACTGTAGGTCCTTATTGTTCAGGACAACCTAACGATCGAGGACAGAGATTGTATGAATTCTGTAAAGAAAACGATATGATCATTGCAAACACCTAGTATAAAATACCCAAGCGACGACTATACACTTGGAAAGCCCCATTTGATAATGGCAATAACTCTTGAGTCTTCAAGAAATCAAATAGACTATATACTTGTAAATAAGCGTTTCTGAAATGCCGTCAAAAAAGTCACTACATATCTTTTGGCAGATATTGGATCTGATCATCAACCACTCGTAGCAGATATTAAACTAAGGTTAAAACGAATTCAGCGACAAAAACCAAAAACTAATGTACTTAATAAAGAAAAATAACTGGATGACAGACGACATCTTGAAATTAATGAAACAACGTCGAATGATAAAATCTAATGTAACAGAATATAGACACCTGCAGAGAAGAATAAAAAAGGAGATCAAATTAGCCAAAGAAAATGGATGAGAGAAAGGTGCGACGAAATGGAGGATGTAATTTCTAAACACGACTTATTTAATGTGCACCAAAAATGGAAAGAAACGAGTAATATATTTAAAAAACGAGTTCCGTCTGTAATTGTTGACACTAATAACAAAATTATTGTAAATGAGCAAGAAATAAGAAAATAATGGCAGCTGTATATATCAGAGTTGTTTGAAGATGACAGGAATAATATTGTCAAATTCTACCAAAACTGTACTGACGGCCCAGAAATTATGAAATGCGAAGTAGAACATGCTATAAATAATGCTAAAATTAGAAAAGCTTGTGATCCAAATGATACACCAACTGAGTTGCTGAAACTAATAGAGAATGATAACATAAAAGTAGTAGTAAGACTTTTTAATTTAATATATAACACCGGACTGATTCCCGCAGATTAGCTCAAATCCATCTTTATCGCAATACCTAAAAAACACAATGCGAGAAAACGCTCAATCGATTAATTAGCCTAATGAACCACACTCTTAAAATTTTCCTCAGAATACTTCACAACAGAATTAGACGCAAATGCGAAGAAGATCTTGAAGATACCCAATTTGGTTATAGAAATGCTATGGGAACCAGGGAGGCACTTTTTGCGCTAAACATCCTATTACAAAAATAACGTGACCAAAGAAAAGATGTATTTGCATGTTTTGTGGACTTCGAAAAGGCATTCGATAAAGTACAGCATGTAAAATTAATGCAAATACTGAAAAATATCGGAATAGATGACAAGGATATTCGTGTCATTAAAAATTTGTACTGGAATCAAACTGCTATCGTAAAAATTGGAGATAACTACACCGATGAAATCTCTATACAACGAGGAGTCAGACAAGGTTGCATTTTGTCGCCAACATTGTTCAATGTTTACTCGGAGCAGCTATTTAAAAATGCACTTGAGAGACAACCATATGGAATAAAAATCAACGGGGAACTACTTAATGTGATTAGATATGCAGACGATACAGTAATTCTATCAGATAATATTGAAGGTCTTCAAATTCTGCTTGATCGTATTCACGAGGTAGGAGAGGAAATGGGCATTAAAATAAACTCAAACAAAACCAAATTTTTAATACAAAAGGTGATACCAAATTAGTAACAAACGAAAATCCGACAATACGCTTTTTGAAAATGCCAAAAAGACGTTCTATCGGACACTCAATTCTACTGCAGAAAGTGCCCAATAAATCTTACCCAAGGCAAGAAGAAATCCATGAGTTTTGGGGAAATCAACTTTCCACACCAGCTGCTCTTAACACAAATGCTGGATGGATCGAAGTACGGCGCATAACTGCCAACACTACGTGACTGCTCCTTACGAACCTTTCACTACTGAAGAAGTTTCAAATATTATCAAAGAGTTTTAAAACTGGAAATCTCCTGGGCCAGACATCATTCAGAACTTCTGACTCAAGAACTTCTGGAGTATTCATGAGAACTTATCAGCATTAATTAATCACACTATTTCTAATCTGCAGGAAATAGCATCTTTCCTAACCCAGGGAACAACTTAGTTAATACCAAAAGATCAAAATAACACCCAAGATCCAACCAAACATCGCCCAATGACTTGTCTTCCAACTCTGTACAAATTGGTCATATCCTGTGTAGCCCGGCGTATCTACCAACACTGTGCTCTAAACAATATCATAGAGCCTCAACAGAAAAGATGTGCTAAGGGTTCAATGGGCTACAAAGAACAACATACATTGTTTCAGTTATCGTATTAGTGTAAGATCCAAAAAGTGGTACTGGTCGATTTTCACATATCTTATTGATGTATGTATACAAAATGCTTGGATTCTCTACCGCAAAAGTGGCAGAAATATCAGCCAGTTGGATTTTAGGCGAAGTATTGCTCAGGTAATGTTATAATTTACTACATATTTACGTAGTCTTACATGTTACTGTGATTTTTAGACATATTTGGCAAATTACAAAACGACAGCTAAAGGTCCAGGTCGAATGCCTAAAGCTGCTGGAAGCTTTAGGCATTCAACCTGGACCTTCAACTCCATCTAACAATCGTATTTTCTGGCATTCGTATTATGTGTCCAGCCCATCTAAGTCGCTGTGTTTTAATGAACGTTATGATATCTGGCTCATCAAAGAGCTGATACAATTCAAAATTATATCTTCTGCGCCACTGCCCTTGGTCGTTTACAGCTCCAAATATTTTGCGGAGTATTTTACGCTCAAATATTCCCAAAGGTGATTATTAAGGGTAAAATCGAAGGAAAAAGGGATCCTGGTACACGACAAATATCCTGGCTGAAAAACATTCGCGACTGGACCCGGTTAAACACACAGAAGCTCTTAAGAAAAGCAGAAGGTAGAGACGAATTTGCAATGGTTATAGTCAACCTACATGATAAGAATTATCATAATGTATTTCTTGGCTGTTGTATTGAAGATGTGTGTTAATGTTTGGAACTTGTCTTCTCTCTCGGCGATTAATGCGGCGTCGTCTACATAACGTAATATTTGGATTTCTTTGTTCCTCATTCTGTAACCGTGACCTTTATGTACTTCTTGTAAAATATTATTTCATCCATTATTATATTAAAGAGAAATGGGCTTAACGAGTCACCCTTTTTGACTCCGCTTTGTACTGGTATACATTGTGTTAGTTTTCTATAGAGGTTTTTTTTTTGTTTTATTGAATTATAACATACATAATTAGGCAACAGAAAAAAATAAATTTTGAAAGTTTTACCTAAGTTGACACAACCAGATAGCCACCGAATTCTACTGTTTGTCGATATTAACTGTGGAGGAAAAGCTTCGTTGAGAAAAACTTTAATAGTGAATGAATTACCTACGGGATAATTATCCTGTTGAAACTAAATATTAAAATTTAGTTGCAACTGGAACGCAAAAATAACATTATTATGCGGTAAATTTAAGCATTTCCATGCAGTCAAATTTCCTTTCATCCACATCACACATATAATTTCTCGGTAAATTGTATTTGTATAAGGGATACTTATTCAAATGCTTATTTTCTCTAGACCAATAAATTATGTTTTGCCTTTAACATCGAGAACTTTACAATGAGAAGGAAAAGAAAGTATATAAAACCAAAAGAATTTTAAATGTAACTTGAAATTGTAATATACTCCAGTTGTCAGAGACCAAAATGCCACTGAACCTCTAAAAATCATACGAACAAGCTGGATTTTGCTGAGAATGTCAAATTGGGGATTCCACAAAAGATGCAAGAAAGTTGGGGAAAATCGTAAGACATCAATTTACCAATAATCTATGCGCCTCTAAGAATAATTGTCGATATAGACCAAATAAAGAATAATATTGATGATAAAGACCAAAAAAAATCTGTGAGATACCTGTGTGTCTTTTCAAACAGGGAATATTTCAGAAGATCTCTACAATGAGCATGACAAATATAAAAAAGAAGCAAGAGTTGAAAATGATAATGATACTTAAAGAGTCCCATAATGAATTGTTTACTATAGATCTTCAATCAGTTTTGCTTTGTCCTAAATCAAATGTATCCAGCCTCTATTACAAAACCAAACTAATTTTGCATAACTTCACAATTTATGATATTAAACGCCAAAAAGGATTCTGCTACCTGTGGAACGAATCCGAAGGAGAGCTCACCAGTAATGAGTTTACGAGTATTATTGTTCACTAGCGTCTAGCCGTTGGCAGGTCAGGATAATCCTGACCAATCCATTCACACTTGAGTATGTGTGTGGCGCGTCATTTAAATTATGTACAAATTTGAATGTAACAGTTCTCATTTCTCATATCACGAAACGTTCTCGGATTGTCCACTCAAACAAGAAGTAATGTTTAGTTGTTTTAAATACACAGTTTTATTATTTTACATATTATAAATACTATCTTATTGTGAGTTGGCAACAAGTGATGGAGGGCTTGTCTGCTTGTCACTTATTAAATAGTTGTTGTTATTTGTTATGTTGTTGTATAATAAAAATAATTACCACAATCAAATATCAGCAATAAACTGACGTTCAGATAGACTTGGAAATAACTGTCCAATATCAGTTTGATGTCCAATGTGTGTTTTTATAAAATTGACTTCAACTTTTTCTGCCAAATCAACCACAACCGTGAGACTGCTAAGCAAAATCCACCAATTTTTATACTGCCTTTTTCCTTTGCTTTCAGAATTAAAGCAGCCTGACCGATGACAGAGAAACTTCATTGTTTTGTGAGTCTTTGCGGAAAAGTTCTCACTTTAACGTATTTGGTTTTTGTACTACTTTCAATAAAACATTTCCACTCCTGAAAAGAGACTAAATTGGAAAATTGAAGTGTTTCACTTTCTAGGATTAGGTTGTGTTCTTCTTGAAAATGAGAATGCAATTCTGCAACATAACTTGAATAAAAATTATACAAAGGACATTTCTTAGAATCTTTCTTGATTTTGCTATCTTCCGTGAAGTGAGTACAACATTTTTATGAGTTTCTGTGTATTCAAAACAATTAAACATAACTCCGTATTTGTGTGAACAATCTGAGAACGTTTCGTGATATGAGAAATGAGGACTGTTACATTCAAACCTGTACATAATTTGAATGACGCGCTACACACAAAATCAAGTGCGATTTGATTGGTCAAGATTATACTGACCTGCCAACGGATAGACGCTAGTTTATTGTTCATTTCCTAAACCAGCAGGTACAGTTGTATAACTTGAAAGAAAAAGGCACCGAGGACACTGAAATCATTATTATGGAGTGATGGTTGCGAGTACCAAAACCGTAACTCAACGTTATCAAATGGTTTATTAAACTTGGCCTTAGATACTGGGTTAACGGGAACTCAAAAGCATTTACAAAACGGTCATACCCAGATGGAGGTGGACAGTGTCCACTCCATCATTGAGAGGCAAATTCGAAATAAAAAAATTAACATTCCAGCAGATTACGTATCCATCTTTAAAACTGCTTGACATAAAAGTACTTATAATGTCGAATATCTAACGCACGATTTTTTCAAAAAATATGATCTCCTCCAGTTCGTTAAATCAATAAGACCAGGCAAAGCTGTTGAAGGTGAACCCACTGTAAACGATATTAAAGCTTAAAATACTTCAAGAATTCTATTACTTTAAGTTTTGTCACACCGAAGATTGGCAAACTTTACCGGTACGGCTAAATAATTGTAATGTGCCTATTAGTTATATCGCCCTTCCCCAACTAAATACAAATAGACTTCAAATTAAAAACGAAAAGTTTCAGCACCTCCAGCAATTAAAATTATCCATGGAACGTGATTATCACGATTTTTATGACAAGCTACCCCACGAAACTTAAAAAAATGGTAATTTACTACTTTTACTTAATTTTCTACTTACTTTTGTATTAAAATAAACCTGTTTTTGTAAGAGTTATTATTAGTTTTATTGCTTTAAAAAAGACGTATCACCAAATTATAGACAAATTTGACTACGAATAGTATATTACTTTATGAGGCGGAGAAGCATGACTTTTCTTGACGCGCCCGATATTACGCGCCGAACGAAGTGAGGCGCGTAATAGAGGGCAAGTCAAGAAAAGTCGCTTCTTTGCCGAATAAAGTATATTATGTTTTCTTCAAACGTAGCAATTTTCAACCATAAATAGTACAATTCATACGCTATTTTTCCTCGAAATTAACTGTGACAACTATCAAAGTAGTCTAGATGTTAGAAATTAAAATAATTAAGTCGTCGGTGGGATTTGCGTCTCTCTGGTTACAGTTGTTTGACAGTTGTTTGCAATTATTTAAGATAGCTTATTGTTATTGCAACCGCAAGGCGCAAATTTAGTGAGAAAATGGAAAACCTAAACGAAATTGAGTCCGCGGCTAATGATGCAGTAGCACGTTTGGGGCCCTCCAAGTCCGGAATAAAGTATCGGTTAGCGTACAAGCACTTCCAAGAGTGGTGCGGTACACGAGGAGTACGGCAAGTTACCGAAGACGTTTTACTGGCATATTTTAATATAATGGAAAATGAAAATAAATGGAAATCTTCTACAATGTGGTCACGATACTCTATGATAAAATCCGAGTTAGTTATTAGAAAAAATGGGGATATAAGCAAATTTTTAAAGTTACGTGCCTTTCTGAAAAAAAACAAGCGAAGGATATACTGCAAAGAAGTCTAAAGTTTTCACTAAAGACGAGTTTGATAATTTTTTGTTTGAAGCGCCAGATAAGTTGTATTTAGGATTAAAGGTAAAAAAAATTATATTGCAAAGCATGTAGTATGCTCTACTAAATTATAAAAATATTTCAGATTGTTTTGTTAATTGGGGTTACCGGCGCCTGTCGATGCGACGAAATGGTAAAAATGAAGACTGTGGACATTGAGGATAAAGAAAATGTAATAATTATCAAAATCCCAGACAGTAAAACACGACAAATTAGATCTTTTACGATAATTGGTCAAAACTACATTAAACTGTATAAAAAGTATGCATCACTGCGGCATGAAAATTTCACAGAAAACCGATTTTCTATCAAGTACCAAAATGGAAAGTATTATCGAAGCGTCATGGGAATACATTCGATCAGGGCAGTAGCCCAAAAAGTAGCTATTTATTTAAATTTAAAAGATGCAAGCGTATACACGGGTCACTCTTTACGACGAACTTCAGCAACACTTTTAATTGATGGAGGCGGAAATATAGAATGCCTCAAACGACATGGGGGCTGGAAATCAAGCACGGTTGCCGAAGGATATATATATATATATATATATATATATATATATATATATATATATATATAGGATTCAATAAGAAATAAGAACGATAATGCTCAAAAAATTTTAAACCCTCATGATTCGCCAACATCGGGAATGATTGCTGAAAGTTATTCTCGACCATCAGTATCATCAACAATTACCAATGCGTATCAAGAGTCGGGAACATTTTTGCACGGTTTCAATTTTGAAAATGCCTCATTAACTAATTGTACTTTTAATATTACTATAAATAAAAATGATGTTTAATTGTTGTTAATGACATTTGTATTGTTGCTTTGTGACATGTTTCATATTGTTGACATGTCAACATTTTTCCCTCCGCCGTAAAGAAATGGGAAAAAACTGCTGCCGGCGGAGACATCAAACTTTGACAGGATCAAGTTAGATAAGTAATGTCATCATTATTTGACGTTTGAAGAAAAAAATATTATTTTGATTTTAATGATTTAATATAATTAAAATTCAAAGTGCATTCTCCCGCTCTACATTATTTTTGGTAAAAACTTTATACTATATCCATTTAGTCTTTAATATTTGTCTTGTAATTAAAATAAAACAGTTTTTAGCGTTTCCTGAAAAGTTTTACCGATAGTAGCTACGCAGTTTGCGAATTAAGCCGACGATTTTTGTTCCTGATAAGAGTTTGGAAAAATTTAAAAACTTGACGATTTTTCAAATTAAAATTTTTGTGTTGCACATCTAATTTTTTTCTGTTTTATTAGTCAAAGTTCTGAAATCATCTTTTTTAATAGGACAACCTGCATTTAAAATTTAAGAAATGAATAGTCCTTTCGACTGGTGATATCTCTGAAGATTGGTTAAAGTCCGAATTCATAACACTACCAAAAAAACAACGTCCGAAAAACTGTAGCGATTATAGAATGATTAGCCTTATGAACCACACTTTTAAAATATTTCTATGCATCATCCACAGTAGAATCAGAGATAAATGTGAAGAAGATCAGGATGAAACACAATTTGGCTTCAGAAATGTACTGGGAACTCGGGACGCCCTCTTTGCATTAAATGTATTACTGCAGAAATGTCGAGATCAAAGGAAAGATATCTTTGCTGTATTTAATGACTATGAAAAGGCCTTTGATCGAGTACAGCATCACAAATTAATTACAATATTAAAAGATAAAGGAGTTGATAGTCAAGACATACTATTCATAGAAAAGTTATACTGGCGTCAAACAGCGACTTGCATAAACGGAAAATCAACAGAAATATGTAAAATACAAAAAAATGTCAGACAGGGTTGTATACTATCCCCACTATTATTTAATTTATATTCAGATAGAATATTTAAAGAAGCGCTGCATAATTTGGAATGGGGCGTGAAAGTTAATGGAATTCTGATAAATACAATCAGATATGCAGACGATACAGTTATTTTAAGTGATGACATGAATGGACTACAATGCCTTTTAAATGTCATTGATACAGCGAAAAGAGAGTTTCGCCTAAACATAAACTGTTCAAAAACAAAACACATGGTGTTTAGCCGTTTAGCACATCAAGATGCACGATTATATGTTGATGGTCATATAATTCAAAGAGTGTCCAGTTTTAATTATCTTGGTTGCCATATTACTGAACAACTAGATTCAGATCAAGAGATAAGATGTAGAATCGAGATAGCCCGCACGACATTTTTAAAAATGAGGTCATTCTTCTGTAATGATAACTTGCAACTTCAACTTCGAAAGCGCATGGTTAAATGCTACATTTGGTCAGTCCTCTTATACGGTGTCGAAGCATGGACATTAAAAATATCCACCATTAATCGTCTGGAGGCCTTTGAACATGAACCACTAAGACAAGTTCTAATAAAGAAAAATATAGACAGCCGAGATATTCGAATTTATATGCAATCTATATTGGAATCAAACAGCAAATGTCAAGATTGAGGGCAGACTAACAGAAGAAATTCAAATCCGTCGAGGAGTCCGGCAGGGATGGATCTTATCGCCACTTTTATTTAATCTGTATAGTGAAGCTATCTGTGAACAAGCACTCGAGGAAGAAGATCTTGGTCTGATAATAAATGGTGAGACGATCAACAATATAAGGTATGCTGACGATACAGTTCTCCTAACGGGAACGCTAGTAGAACTACAACATCTCGTTCAAAGTCTCAATATATACTGTAACAGTTACGGCTTGAAAATTAATTTGAAAAAAACTAAATATATGGTAATCACGAAATCAAAGAACATCAGAGCTAATCTTGTAATAGACAATACAACGATTGAGCGTGTGCCCTGTTATAAATATCTAGGTGATTGGATCACAGACGATACTGATCAAACAAAAGAGATTAAATGTAGAATAGAAATCGCTAGATCAGTCTTTAATAGAATGCGCAAACTCTTTTGCAATCGTGATATCAATATAAAGTTACGAATACGAATGCTGCGGTGTCTTTTCTACCCTGTGATATGGAGTTGAGGCTTGGACACTAAAACAGTTGACCATAAAAAACATCGAAGCTTTCGAGATGTGGTGCTATAGGCGCATTCTCAGAATATCATGGATGGACCGCGTCACTAATACGCAAGTACTCCAAACTTTAGACAAAAGATGCGAAATTCTAAATGAGATAAAAACTAGAAAGATGGAATACTTGGGGCACATTGTGAGAGGTGAAAAGTACGAACTTTTAAGAAACATCATGCAGGGCAAAATTAAGGGCAAAAGAAGGGTGGGAAGAAGAAAAATATCGTGGCTTCGTAATCTACGTGAATGGTTCGGGTATAGTTCGATTGAACTTTTTAGGCGCGCTGCTAACAAAGTCGCAGTGGCCATGATGATTTCCAATCTCCGCTAGGAGTGGCACGAGAAGAAGAAGAAAGATTCATATGATTAATAAATACCAATTTGGAGAAGATACTGATCATGGACTTCGGATACCAAGATCCGGCAGGGGAGGAAGAACAAGAAAATGTAAGGCTTCCCAGGTCGTCAACCCACGATATGCTTACCAATATGTAAACACTAATAGAGAAAACGTGTGCACGTGGAACGTTCAAAAAATCTGTACTTGGAATGTTCGAAGTATGTTTGAAGGGGGAAGTTACACAACACCCTTCAAGAAATGAAAAGACTAAATATCGACGTGATGAGAATCAGCGAGATGAGATGGCCAGGCTCGGGACAGTGCTGTGTGGATGAGCATCTAGTATATTATGCGAGAAACGATAAACCACATCACTGGAACGGCATAGCGGTGGTTCTGACCAAAAAGGTCGCGGGGGCTGTGATCAGCGTGCTACCTCCTCTCTCTTGCAGTCATTCTGATGAAGCTGCAAAGCAGACCCGGTTAATACGAACATCATTCAAATTTACGCTCCAACATCAAAAATGCCAGAAGAGGATATCGAGGAGTTCTACGCACTTGTATAAAAAGTACTAAAATATACCAAGAACGAGTATATCATCATTTGGGGTGATTTCAATGCCAAAGTTGGCAGAAGCAGAATAGAAGACATCGTCGGACAATACGGCTTAGGCGAGAAAAACGAAAGGGGAAACCGACTTATCCAATTTTGCCAGGAAGAAGATTTTACCCATTGCTAAATACCTGGTTTAGACTTCCCCCGAGACGAGTTTATACGTGGAAGTCACCTGCAGATTAAGCCAACAATATCATCAGAAATCAGATAGACTTCATTCTCATTAACAAAAGATTCAAGAACAGCTTGACTTCGGCGAAGAGCTACACAGGAACAGACGTCTCATCAGACTACAACCCATTAGTGGGCCAGATAGATCCCAAACTAAAGAAACTCATCAAAAGTGATCCTACAGAACCTGGATTGACACTCTAAAAGACCCGTAGTTCATCAGAATGTAAGAGATGTAATGAGAGAAAAAACTAGAAACCGCTAAAGAAGAACAGAGTGTAGAACAAAAATGGAGTTATATCAAAGACGTCATGCAAAATGCGGGAAAAGAACATCTGTGAAAGAAAACAAGAGCAAAAAATAAAGAATGGATAACATATGACATTCTGCAGATGATGGACCAAAGAAGATTAATGAAAAAAACAAAGAAATACCAAGAAATTAACCAAAAAATTAAAAAAAAAAATACAAAGAGCAAGGAGACATGGATGCAAGAAAGATGTAAACTAATCGAAGAGCTCCAATTGAAACACGATCATATAATATTTCACCGAAAGATTCGAGAAGCCATTGGTCAATATAAGAGGAGAAACACACACCTCCTCATAAACAAAGACGGGGACCTGGCGACGACAGTTAAGGAGAAGTTTGTGACCTGGAAAATGTACATCGAAGAACGTTTCTGGGATTACCGAGGTAACCTTCCAGAAATAAATTACATGACTGGGCGTCAATATTAGAAAGCGAGGTGAAAGCAGCTTTAAAACAGTCTAAGAATGGTAAGGCCACAGGTCCGGATGAAATAAACGTTGAACTTATTATGAGTGAAGTGAGCACAAAGGAGTTAACTGAACTGTTTAACGCCATATACGATTCAGGTAATATCCCAGAGGAATGGCTATTGTCAACATTTGTAACACTACCAAAAAAAAAACAATCTGCGCAAACGTGTGAAGATTTCCGAACTATCAGTCTTATGAGTCACGCACTTAAGATTTTTCTTAAATCATACATGCCAGAGTTTACAAGAAATGCGAAGAAAATGTCGGTGAAATGCAATTTGGATTCCGCAATTCCATGGATACACGTGAAGCACTTTTCACCGTACAAGTCCTACTTCAGAGATGCCGCGATGTCAGTTGTGATGTCTATATTTGTTTTATTGACTACGCCAAGGCGTTTGACCGTTGTCAGCATCAGAAGATGTTCGCCGCCCTACAAAGAGTAGGATTGGATGAGAAGGACATTCGAGTCATCACAAATTTATACTGGAACCAGCGTGCTTAAGTCAAGGTCGAAGACCAGCTGACCCACCAAGTGAAGATCATGCGAGGAGTGAGGCAGGGCTCTCGCCGACTCTTTCAATATATACCTAATCTGAAGAAATTTTGAATGATCGCCAACATCCGGACCGGATAAGGCACTGAAGAAGAAGAAATTTTTACTGAAGCCCTCACAAACCTAGAGATGGGAACCGAGTGAACGGTGAATACATCAATAATATCCGCTACGCCGATGACACTGTGTTACTAGCAACCAGCCTAAATGATCTACAAGCCTTACTAAACCAGTGAGAACTGTAAGCGTAGCATACGGACTAGACCTTAATATTAAGAAAACTAAATTCATGGTTATCTGCCGTGCAAATTTAGATCCCGGGGCACTAATGGCAAATAGCAAAAAGATACAGAGTCGACAGATTCACTTACCTCGGAACTAGCCTCAAATCACAATGGGACTATGCTCAAGAGATTAGATCTAGAAATTGAAATTAACGGAGTTGAAGTGTGGACACTGACGCAAGCCACAGAAAAGCAGATTGAAGCTTCGAGATGTGGATTTACAGAAGGATACTAAAAATCGTATGTGAACCATGTCACCAACGTTGAAGTCCTACAGCGCATGAGAAGAGAAAAAGAAGTGCTTAATTTAGTGAAAAAACGTAAGCTTGAGTACTTAGGGCACGTGATACGGAACGAAGAAAAATATCAAATTCTTCAACTGGTTATGCAGGGTAAAGTATTTGGCAGGAGAGGACCGGGACGCCGTTGTATCTCGTGGTAAAAAAACCTCCGACAATGGTTTGGGATGACCTCCGCGGAGCTGTTTCGGAGAGCAGTCAACAAAACCATGATAGCCTTGATGATCGACAACATCCGGACCGGATAAGGCACTAAAGAAGAAGAGAGAGAAAGCGGTGTGAAGATAATATGGATGAGGACGCAAGAAATCTCCCTGGTAGTCCAGCGTGGAGGAGAATGGCTTCAGACTGTAACGAATGGAGAGGTTTGCTGAGGCCAGGGCTCGAATTGGGAGTTTACATAGAGCCATAGGATGAAGGTTGGATAAAGAATAATCACTTATTTTTTAGAAAAGATAGAATCTACTTTTGAGATTAATAAAATATTTATCCATGACTAGATAAATTACGGCACGTCGAAATAATCTCCAACGAATTGCCCAGTGGCAAGATTCTGAAGAGTACTAAAAGCAAGACTAAAAGTAAAAGCAATGACTAAAGAAAACATGGGAGTCATCTATGTATACTAATATTAGATTAGCATTAGATATTACACTGTATAACAGTGTAATATGGTTAATCAAATGAAAGCATAGGAAGGCCTAAATAAATATATTAAAATGTACTATACAGTACCGAGAAAAAAAACACGTGTGTCAAAAAGTCGACTTATTTTTTTCAAATAGAACCTACCTACTTAAGCGTCTAGGTAACGTCTTCAAAACCCAATAATAAAACTAAGAAAAATATGAATTAAGTATACATTAACGGTATTATTAAGTATCAACAAATAATTATATAAAAGCATAAGAAATAATAGAAATATATTTGAAAATAATAATACAAAAAAACTTATTTCACAATACAACAAATACTTTAATCATCTTTTTTCTGTTTCTTTTCAGGAGATCCTTCTTTTGTCTCTCCTGATGATCTTCTTTTACTGGCTTTTTCAGGTTTCTTCTTGGGTTTCTCTTCTTCTTCTTCTCTTTCATCATCATCATCGTCGTCGTCCATCTCTTCATCTTCATCGCTATCTGGTTTTTTAGATCCTAATTTTTCTTCGTAATTACTAACGTTCTTTTTAATTTTACTGGCATCTGGACTATAAGCCCATAATATAAGCTCAAGATGTTCTTTGGTTGGTAAATCGTCTTCCACATATCTGGGCGACTCTCTTCCATGGCTTTAATAATTCTTAATTTCCAATTTCTTACAATGTCCCAAGAGGGTTTTCCTTCACCACTCAACACAGTTCTGAGATTTTTATATTCGCCTTTGGCTTTCTTGGTGTATGCTTCTAAAAATGCTTCTACTAATTTATCCTTAATATCGAATTTTTCTTTTAGAGGTAGTAATGATTGAACTGAGGCAAGAGGCAGGTATGCTCTGTTTTCTTTTGACATATTGTTGATTTCGAAGTCTCTAAGGAAGTCCTCAAATACTTTGACGGCATCATTTATGTTTTGTATCTTCTCTTTGTCCTTTGGTTACTAAAAAAAAAAACGTGTATTAGAATAATATATTAGCCTATATAACTTAAAAATGTAGTGAAATTGTTTATTTATTTTTAATGTAGGGGACATCTATACTAAAAGCTTTTAAATCAATGTTAGCTGCAAATACAAAAATAAATTTATGTTTTTAATCCTTTTTGTTGCTTTGTCTATTATTATCTAACTTGGACGGTAATGCTGATAAGAATGGAAATAAACAATTTAACAAAAGTTCAATATGCGTTTTTTTGCCTATAAGATAAAAAATAATATTTCTTTATTGGTATTTGATTTTCGATGTCTATGTGGATTTTTATTTAGTTTGCAATTACCAATCATTAGGAGACATTATTTAAATCGCAAAATGCAATGGCGTGCTATAGGAATGCTTCACGCTGGCTAATGTCAAAGAGACGTTGCTGAAGTCCTCCATACGAACAGAAGTGTCATTAATCGTTTGTGCTTAAGGTCTCAAGAAACTTGTGATATTGCTAAACATACAGGCCGTACAAGAAAAACCAACCAGGTTAAAGACCGTTTTACTATGTTACAGGCTTTGCGAGAACGCACTGTAACTCCATCATAATTACAAATAAGGCCGTAAGAGACCCATCAAGTGTTTGTAAGTGGCCAAACTATTAGAAATAGACTGCATGAAGTAGGGTTAATGCTCGAAGACTTGTGAGAGTTAATGTTTTATCCAAGGAACTCGCGCTCATTGACTTCAGTGCGCACAAGAACATAAAAATTGAATCAAATGTGAGTGGGCCTTTACTTTGCTCACAGATGAGTTTGATTTGGATTTGCACCAAATACAAGGCGGACAAGAATGTGGAGATGATCTGGCAATGCTGAACGATTGGTCACCGTGCAGGAGGTTCATAGACAGCAAAAAGGCAATATAATGGTATGGGTGGAGGCATCATTCTTGGTGGAAGAATCAATCTCGTTTATCTGGAATGGTTTCTAAATACAACAGACTACCTCGATATTGTTCTTGAACCTATTGTTGCACCCTTTGCATAACAAGCTAGTCTCCAATTTCAATTACTGCACGACAATGCGTGTCCGCATATTGCTAAGGTCGTACGGACATTCCTCGAAGATAATAAAATTGAGGTTTTATCATGGCCTGTACAATCCCAGTTTTAATTCCAATTGAGCATATATGGGACATATTGGGTAGATGCATTTTACAACAAAATATTGCGTTCATTACAAGACAGCAACTGTTTGGGGGCCTTTCAATGGAGTAGGGCAGAATACCGCAGAAAACATTGACCATTTGATTTGCCATACAGATTAGGACAATAATCAACTACCGTTGTGGTTATACACTATAGGGGGAAGGGGAGGTCTGGGACAAGGGAGGTGTGGGACATTTCAAATTTCCCACCTTTATATGTGAACTATCAGTTCTGTACTTGATCACTCGAGTATTGCTGGTTGTAGCATTTCCTATTTGTTTAGTATTGTAAAAGCACATGTGTTGTGATCAAGAGATAATTGAATTGATTTTCATTTTTAAAAGGTAAGAATTTAACTTGTTTAATAAATTTTTTTTCTAATTATTATAATATTTCAAGCAACATAGAAACCAATATGATGATAAGCTTTTATTTAAGTTTGTTAAATTATATAATACAAAACCTGGGGCACCTTGAGGTTATGTTTGTTCACTGATTTATTGTAAAAATGCTCCACTGGGTGGGACTGGGACATAACATGCGCCCTGTTGTATTATTTTTAATTTGATATTATTTCAATTCTTTTAATAGTATATTTTTCCTTTGTTATAGTGTAATATGCCTCATAAGTGGAAGAAGAAAAATTCTGAGAGGACTGCTCCATTAAAGTCTCGCATTGTGGAAGCCATTCAGTAGATAAAAGAAGGAAACAGCATAAGGCAGGTAGCAAAGACTTATAGTATTTCAAAATCGGCTCTTCAACGCCATTTGAAGAAATATGATGAAGCTCCCAACAAAGAATGCGTTGTTTTTTGTTCTAATTTGATATGTGTTTGGTATTCTCTGAAGAGCAAGAACTGGCTCTAGTAGAATACATCCTGCTGCAAGTAGAATGCATCATGGTTTAACATCAGTTCAGGTCAGGAATCCAGCGTAAAATATGCAAGTGCCCTGAAATGTAGAAAAAGTAGGCAATTCATGGAAAGTTTACCAAATGGCACGTTATGACTTGGTCAAAGGCTTGATGGAACGCCACAAAGAACTTTCGCTACGTTTTCCCAAGCTACAAGTCTAGCTTCAACTAGCTTCAACAAACCAATGTTGATTTGTCCTAAATAACTTAAAACTATCTATGAAAAGTATAATCTCACCCCAGATCGTATATTAAACTGTGACGAAAACTGGAATAAGTACAGTCAATATTCTTCTTTTTCTTAGAGTGCCGTCTCCCTACGGAGGTTGGCAATCATAATGGCTATTTTTATTTTAGAACTTGCTGCTCTAAACAAATCAATCGATCTGCATTGGTACCAATCACGTAGATTCTTTAACATGAGTTCTGCCTTCGGCCAACAGATCTTCTTCCTTGAATCTTTCCCTGTATTATCAGTCTCAAAATTTCATATTTTGGTCCCTCTCATCACGTGGCCTAGGTATTCCAGTTTTCTGGTTTGTATAGTGGTGATTAGTTCTGTTTCTTTACCAACCCTCTCCAGTACTTCTTTATTTGTAATTATATCAGTCCATGATATTTTCAATACTCTGCGGTATAACCAGAGTTCGAAGGCCTCGATTCTTTTTAAATTACATTTTTTTAATGTCCAAGTCTCAGCTCCATATAATAATATTGAAAATATATAACAGCGAATGGTACGTAGTCTGATCTCCAAATTTAGATTTTTGCACGTTAGGAGTGGCTTCATTCATATAAATGCTGATCTGGCAATCTCTATTCGTCTGTTTATTTCTACAGTATGATCATTGGTTTCATTGATCAAAGTTCCCAAATACTGATATTTTTCTACTTGTTCTATCACGTTACCATTTATTGTCAATAGGTGATGTATATTTTGTGGCCTTTTTGTAATCAGCATGTACTTCGTTTTTTAGGGTTTATAGTAATTCCCATCTCAGCACTATTTATACTCAAGCTTTCGATAAGATGTTGTAGATCCTCTATACTCGTTGCTATGATCACAGTGTCGTCTGCATATCTTAAATTATTAATTAATTTTCCGTTAACGGTGACTCCCGCTTCGATATTATTGAGCGTGTTTTGGAAAATTTCTTCAGAATATAAGTTAAACAAAAGTGGTGATAACACACATCCCTGTCTAACTCCTCTACAGATCCTCATTTCTTCTGAGTGTTGCCCATCAATTTGAACTATGGCACTTTGGTTCCAATATAATGTTTGCACTATATTTATGATTTTACTGTCAATGCGCTTGTTCAATAAGTATTGATATTAGTTTTTCATGTCTTACTTTATCGAAAGCTTTTTCGTAGTCAACGAAGCACAAGTGTAGATCAACATTTACATCCCGACATCTCTGAATTAATATGTTGATGGAAATAGTCCTTCTCGAGTAACCATTCCATTTCGGAACCCGAACTGCGTCTCGCTAATATCCTCCTCTAGCCTTTCGTATATTCTCTTATGTATTATTTTTAGCAGAACTTTTAAAGTATGACTCATGAGGCTCAGTGTTCGATAATCAGAGCACTCTTTTGCTGCTTGTTTTTTAGGGATGGTTATAAATGCTGACTTTAGCCACTCCTGTGGTATTATTCCCGTATCGTACACCGTGTTGAATAAATCTGCCAATACTTCCAAGTTGTCCTCTTCCACTAGTTTTAAGAGTTCTACTGGTATTTCATCTAATCCAGCTGCCTTATTGTCTCTTTAGAGTTTTTGATAGCATATTTGATTTCATCTATCGTGATCTTCTGTATCTCTAAAGGATTTAATTCTTGTATTTTCTGCATTTCACCTCTTTCATCTTGGAAAAGTTCTCTAACGTACTCCTCCCATCGCCTTAATTCTCTGGTAAATCTACTAGTAGTACTCCTTTTTTGTCTTTTATGTGTCCTTGCTGTCTATTTCGACCCATTCCAGTCACTTCTCTAATTTTTTTGTGCATATTTCTCATATCATATTTTGTTTCTTTTCTTCTATCTCTTTACATTGCTTCATCAAATAGATTTCCTTAGCTGTTTTGTTTTTTCCTTAATTATTCGTTGTTGTATTTCTTTATACTTCTGTAGATCTTTTCCTTTATATTTCCTTCTTTCTTCCATCAGTAATAGTATTTCTTCTGTCATCCAGTGTTTTTTAGCCTCTGATTTATGTTCTATTAAACTTTCTTGAGCTGGTTTCAGTAATGTGTTTTTTTATATTACACCACTTTTTTTTACATCCATAATTTGTTGGTTGTCAGTTAGTGTTTTTTGCATATTAACATTCACATTATTTTTTATTTCGTTTTTTTTTTCTTCGTTTTGTAGCATTCTTACGTTAATTTTTGGTTGTTGTTTTCTGAGTTCAATTCTTTTTAATTTTATTTTCACGTCAGCCACTAGCGGATTGTGGTCTGAGTTAACATCTGCTCCAGGATAAGTTTTAACTGAGGTTATAGAGTTTTTATATCTGCTATTTACGAGTATAAAGTCTATCTGGTTTCTGACAATGTGGTTTTCTGTATGTGAAGGAGACGTCCATGTATATAGTCTTCTTTTAGGAAGCTGAAACCAAGTATTGGCAATTACCATATTCTTTTCTTGGCAGAATTCTATGAGCCTTTCTCCTCTCTCGTTTTAGTTCCTAGTCCGAACTGTCCAACTATATTTTCAACTGTACCTACTCCAATTTTTGCATTAAAATCTCCTAAAATGTAAGTAATATCTCTAGATTTTGTTAACTTGATTGTATTGTGCAATTCTAAATAAAAGTTTTCGATCTCATCTTCGGTCTTATCAGCAGTGGGAGCGTAAATTTGGATCATATTAATATTACAGTTCCGTGCTTGAATTTTTAGCATTATTATTCTCTGAGATTTGAATCACACCTAACACTGATTTTTTAATAGTGTTGCTTATGTAAAAGCTACTCCGTATCGATGATCGTTTTTGTCTCCTCCAGTGTAATAAATATTGTGGTTATTTATTGATATCTCTCCATTTCCTGACCACTGTACATCGCTAACCCCAAGTATATCTATATTTAGCCTCTCCTTCTCTTTAATAACATTGTGTAGTTTTCTACACAATATTTTT